>JAJKFI010033430.1:0-12788 GCA_029204185.1 Lerista edwardsae
ACTACTACTACTACTACTACTACTACTACTACTACTACTACTACTACACCGTATCAGACCAACAATACCAGTCAATGATATTTGTGCGATCTTTTTCATCTACTGACTGTGTTTCATGTGTTTTGAAGAAGAAGAAGAAGAAGAAGAAGAAGAAGAAGAAGAAGAAGAAGAAGAAGAAGAAGAAGAAGAAGAAGAAGAAGAAATCAGACCAACAATAATATCAGACCAACAACACCGGTCAATGTTATTGGTGTGATCTTTTTGCAATACTGACTGTGTTTCATGTGTTTCGAATAAATAATCATAAATCTATGCACAAATTTGCTCTTAGAACAACCCTGAGGTTAGGGAAAAAAGGGAGGGCACACACACACACACACACACACACACACACACACACACACACACACTTCCTCTGTGTTCTGAGCTGCACAGAGCATTTCTGCGGCAACACAGCCTGGTTAGGCCGGACAATAATATCAAACGGGCTTCTAACCATGAACGGATTTTGTAGCTTAACTTTGGCCACTAAGTAGGTGACTCCACACAATTGGCGGTGCCTGATGATGGGCAAGGGTAGACTCAGGGCCAGCGTTGCTGGAGAGAAAACAGGCCCTCCCCCTTCCACCTGCATTCCTCAGAAAGGTCCAGCGACTTGGAGGGGCTCACTTGGTATCACAGCGGACTCCCCCAGAGGGGCGGTGACAGTGACCGGAATGTTCACAGTGGCGGTCTTGTCCAGAGGCGGTTGAGCCATGCGCGTGACATTCTTCTGGTTGTCGGCGTCCTCTGGCTGCTCAGGCACCCTCTGCAGGCAGGTGCTGGGCAGGGTGTGCAACGGGGCGACGCTCATGCTCACGCTCATGCCGGGCTGCGCATCGAACGGCCCTTCCCTGTTGGTACAAAAGCAGAGACCACAACAGCCAGTTTCAACCTTATGGCACGCTGACAAGGCGCTAACGTTTTCAGGGCACACCGTCAAACTGACAAGGCTCACCGTGCCAACGGCCCCACTCATAAATGGCCCTCCCCCAAAGTCCCGTGGCACACCTGCAGATCATTTGCGGCACACCAAAGTGTGGCTGAAAATCACTGGGCTAGAACATCACTTCTTCCTATAAATAGGGCTGTTTGGCAGGCACAGAGCTGAGGGGGGCGTGGCCTGGGGATCGGAGCTCCGCCCACCTCCCCAGCTCCACCCACCTTCCCAGGACGGCACACCTCCTGGCCCACCCACCACCCGCCTGGACACGCCCTCCCTTCTGCCCAGAAGCGCCCCTGCGTCAGCTGAACTAGGCTGGCGCAGGAGCGTTGCGCCACTGGTTTCGGGCCACGCTGTCGGGCCAACACCAGCAGCTAGCGCCGGGAAACGCCGGTCCTTGGATCGTGCCTTGAATGAGACGGACCAATAACTGGACTCACAGGCGGCGTAATGTCTTGTCTGGCGTTAACGCCAAACTGGGCATCTTAAGCGGCTGACCCAACCCCTCGCTTGCAGGGGCGGACCTAGTCAAAATGGCACCCGGGGCACCCAATAGAAGTGCGCTCCCATGGGAGCCCAGGTCTACCCACCAGAAGCAGCCCTGGGTAGACCTGGGCTCCATGGAGCCCAGCTCTACCCATTGGGACCAGCCACGGGTAGAGCCCAGGTCTACTCGCGACTGGTCCCAATGGGTAGACCTGGGCTATGGAGCCCAGGTCTACCCGCGCAATGTTGTGGGGGCCACTGGTGCCCCCCTAGACGGCCCCAAGACAGAGCCCAGGGCTTGTGCCCCCCTGGCCCCCCCTAGATCCGCCACTGCTCGCTTGGCCACACCCACACCTGGCGCGTCACCACCACCGAGCCCCCTGCGCTTCCTCACCTCAGCTGATGGTTCCGCAGCTCCTTCTCGCCGTTCTCCTTGTCCACCGACTCGTAGGTGGAGAGGGCCTTGTGCCGCATCCGGTGCCTTCTGTGGGGCTCCTCGCCACCCTCCCCTTTGGAGCCCAGGTCGCCCTCCCGGTTCCCTGGCCTGGCTCCGCCCCGGTGGCGGGAACGTCGCTCCGTCTTGGCGCCGTTGATGGCGCCGTTGCCCTCCTTGGCTTGCCGCTCGGCCGAGTGCCGGTGGCCACGGTGGCGCCGGTGCTCCTTCTCGGCGCCCTCCTCCACGGAGCCGCGGCGGTGGTGCCGCCGCCCCCCTTCCTGGCCTCTGTTGCGCTCGCCTCTCCCTTCCTTGCCACCGCCGTCCCCTTCTTTGCTGCGGCTCCTGGGGGGCCGGCGCCGCTCCTCCTTGTGGTTTGCGCCAGACTCCCCGTTCTCGGCCTTGGGCGCGTGGCACTGCTCCTGCTCCGCCACCTTGTCCTTGTCCCGATGGCGGTGGTGCTTCTGGGGGCCCTCCGTGCCCTCCGCCAGCAGGACCTTGGCTTGCTCTCCCACCTCCTGGGCCTCCTCCGGACTCGGCTTGTTGACGTGGTTGTTGCAGCCGTCGGTCCGCGGCTCGACCACCAGCGGCCGGTCCAGGTGGGTCTTCATATCCGGCCGGATGTGGAGGTTGGTGGCGTAGCGCACCCGGTCCTCCGGGTCCAGCTCGTTGTACAGCGCTTCGCAGCTGGTCCGGAAGTTGTGGATGCGGATTTGGCTGGTCCTCTGCTCCCACACAGACTTGGATTTGGAGGCGTTCTGCTGTTTGCTGCAGGAGAGAGGGGCAAACCAGGGTAGGGTGAAGGCAGATAAGAGAGGGGAGCAGTAAGGGGGCAGAGCGAGACAGCACCATCACACTGGCCCCAAGGGTAGGCCAAACGAACGTTTCAGCCGAGACTGCAAAAGCTGGGGTGGCGACAGAGTGGATCACAGAGGGAGAGAAAGGAGGTGACACCCGCGGGGAAATGATTGTTTTCGATGGTCTCTTTTGCAAGTGTGCTTAAGAACATACGAGCATCAGAAGAGCCCCACGGGATCAGGCCAAGGACCCATCTGGTCCAGCTTCCTGCATCTCACTGTGGCCCACCAGGTGCCTCAGGGAGCACACGAGACCACAAGATGCCTGCATCCTGTGGCCACTCCCTTGTATCAGGTGTCCTGAGGTAAAATTCTGAGGTAAACAACTTGCAACCCAATCTGGGCCTTAAGAACATTAAGAATAGCCCATCTGGATCAGGCCAAAGGCCCATCTGGTCCAGCTTCCTGCATCTCACAGTGGCCCACCAGGTGCCTCAGGGAGCACACAAGACCACAAGATGCCTGCGTCCTGTGGCCACTCCCTTGTATCAGGCGTCCTGAGGTAAAATTCTGAGGTAAACAACTTGCAACCCAATCTGGGCCTTAAGAACGTAAGAACAGCCCAGCTGGATCAGGCCAAAAGGCCCATCTAGCCCAGCTTCCTGCATCTCACAGTGGCCCACCAGATGCCTCAGGGAGCACTCAAGGCAAGAAGATACCCACATCCCTTGCAGCTAAGGTAGCCTACTTCTAAAACCAAGAGGCTGCACATACCCATCCTGGCTTGTAACCTGTGATGTGCTTTTCTTTCATCATCTGTCCAATCCCCTTTCGAAGGCATCTAGGCCAGATGCCATCACCCTATCTTGTGTCAAGGAGTTCCGCAGGCTAATCACACACCGAGAAGTATTTCCTTTTGTCCTCCGCCACTCCATTTGAGTGGATCTCCTCTGGTTCTGGAGTTGTGGGTGAGGCAAAAAGGACTTCCCTTGAAAACACTCTATCTATCCCTGCTGCTCTTATTATTGACAGATTTGGAGTGTCTGTGAAGTTGAGAGGTACAGACAAGGAACAAAGCAAGCCTGCTGCTGTCACTTAGGAAATCAAATCTCTTTGCTCGCTCACGGCTCCAAAATCCAGGCAAAAAAAAGAAAATTCCCCATTCACAAAATCCAGGTGGCATCCCAATGTTTTCCCCTAACTCTGTAGGGCTTTCTCAAAAGAATCAAAGTAAAAAGCTGACATCTAGAACTCCCTTGGAGCAGAATAACTCACTCTACTGTGTAAAACAAACTCAGCAAATATTCCTGCCTCTGCCTCCAACAGGGACTATTCAGATCGAGATACCAGGAAAGCTATGAGAGATTTTTTAAGTCAGGCCTTTTCATTCAACCGGCTGTTAAGTGATCCCACCCCCAATTGCCTAATTAGCCCATTCCATCACCTAGTTGTCTGTTTCCTTTGTTCTTAAAGGCACGTAGGTTTTCAGCTTATTTTTGAAGAAGAGCACAATCCTAATCCGGAGTTAGGCCAGCACAGTTAGGCCAGCAAAGTTTGGCCGGCACAAGGGCCACGGTAAAGCACGTTTGGACCACTCTCAGAGGCAGGGAGGATGACGCACGTCTGTGTGCTGGCCTCCACAGACTCCAAGAGTGGCCCAAACATACTTTACGGTGTCCCTTATGCTGGTGAGACTTTGCTTTATTTACCTCATACTCACCTCAGAATTTTACCTCAGAAATTTACCTCAGAACGCCAGATACAAGGGAGTGGTGTTTGGACCACTCTCGGAGTCAGGGAGGATGGTGCACATCTGTGTGTTGGCCTCTCTGACTCTGAGAGTGGTCCAAACACACTTTACGGTGTCCCTTGTGCCGGCCAAACTTTGCTGGCCTAACTGTGCCGGCCTTACTCCAGGTTAGAATTTTGCCCTAAGACTCTCCTCTTTTTTGTTCATGTTGTCGTGATGCTTATAGATTTGGATGGTTTCCCTATAGATCTCTGCTTGGTATTACTATTCCCTCACCAAGACCTGCATTTGCTCAAAGCCAATCTGGTGTCCGGTACTCAAATTACGGTCAGCTACTGGGTTAATCTGCTGCTGCTGGGCTTTCTGATCAGAAGGTTGGCAGTTCGAGACCACGTGACGGAGTGAGCTCCCATCGCTTGTCCCAGCTCCTGCCAACCTAGCAGTTCAAAAGCACATAAAAATGAGAGTTGATAAATAGGAACCACTTCGGTGGGAAGGTAACAGTGTTCCGTGCACCTCGGCGTATAGTCATGCCAGCCACATGACCACGGAAGCTTGTCCTCGGACAAAACGCCGGCTCTACAGGCGTAGATACGGATATGAGAACCTCCCCCTACAGTCGGTCACAACTAGACCATTCGGTCGTGGGGAAACCATTACCTTACTGCTGATTTGTGAACTTGCCCTGGGCTACAGTATCTTTGGTGTTCTTTATATCCTAGCATCTACCAACACTACATTTTAAGATTCAACCAATACTTTAAGAACCAACATATTAACCACTCACCTAAGTCAATCTTCCTAGTTAGGGACTGCCAATGACCACAAACAAACAAACAAACAAACAAACAAACAAAAAAGCCGACTTTGTGTGACTTTTGTGACACGTATAGTCACTCAGGCAGTATACAGTGTACGTGATGTTCATTCAATTCTGCAGAGCATTTTTTTGGTGTCTAGAGTGCTACGAAGGAACCTTTTGCCGGATATCTTAGGTGGCAACAAGCCAAAGGTGGCAACAAATACCTCAAGCAGGCAAGCAAGCAAGCAAGCAAGCAAGCAAGCAAGCAGTATTTCTATACTGCTTTTCAACACAAAGTTGACAAAGCGGTTTACAGGCAAATAATAATAATAAAGTTCAATGGCTCCCTGTCCCAAAAGGGCTCACAATCTTGAAAACAACAGCCCACTAGAAAGACACTGTGCAGGGGTGAAGAGGGACAATTGCTCTCCCCCTGCTAAATATAAGAGGAGCACCGCTTGGAAAAGGGCCTCCTGCCCAGTTAGCAGGGTTGCAAAGGGCAAATGGAAACGCTCTTAAAGAGGAACCACAGGTCAAAGACTTGGGAGACGTGAAGACCATCTATACTAGCACAACGCTGCACGTTGCAGGAAATGATCAACAGTGTTTTTTCCAGTATTCAACACAAGCAGTTTACAGATAAAAGAAAATACCTAAATGGCTCCCTGTCCCAAAAGAGCTCAAGTTCTGGCAGCGTAAGGCCCAGGATGCGATTGGGCTGCCATTCTCAAGACCTTCATAAGCCCCGATTTCCATGCAGAGCTGCTTCTTTGCCACAAGCAGCCAGTGTTTCATGGCAGCAGCAATTTCGTTCCCCAGCTCCTTGGCTGGTCTGGCTGCAAACTCCAGCCCGGTTTCCCCCCTGGACATCTACGGCACCGAAAGACTCTGCTCTTTCGCTTACAGCACCTGGCTAGCGGCTTTTGACAGCCAGCATTTTGCACGAAGCGTTAAGGCGACACATTAGTCGTTTAAAAGGCAATTACAGCCGAGGTGCAAAGTGGCTTCCCTAAGAGCGCGAGCGGGAAATTTACTGGCGCATCAGGCTTTGGATATTAACAAGCCCATCAAACACACTTGGCTGCAAGACGACAGGCTCCTCGAGGTTTAAAAAGGCTTCTCTGGGCACGCAAGTGATGCTGCGGGAATCGCTGCCAGCGATGCTCGCCTGGCGCTTTCTTACAAGTCTGTTGCTGGGACAACGTGAGATCCCGACTCGCTGCTCTTTGCCCCAGCTAAACAGCCGGTTTCGGACTGGACCGTGATGTCCAGTGATGTCATGCAGTGATGTCATGCAGGGGGTACGCGGGGGTACGCGAGTACCGGTTTCTAGGATTACAGCTGGCCCCACCCATTCACCCGCCCACTCATCGACTCCGCCCTCTGCAACGTTTGAATTTCCTGCATGTTTGAGTTGCCTGCATGTTCTCAGAGCCAGGCAGGCAGGCAGGCAGCGAGCGGAGTCTTTCCTTTCCTTGCCACTGAAAAATGAGTTGCTCTGGGGTTTTAACATGATGCCAGGCCTCCTTCACATGTTCTGGGGGTGCTGTGGAATACTGTTGCAACTGTTGGGTCAGTTTAAAATCATCTGAGGCCTCAAAAAGGGCTTTTTTCATGTCACTTCCTGCCACGACATCTTCTGGCTTATGATGTCACTTCCGGTGGGCGGGTCCCGACACGTGCCAATCAAAAGTGAGTACCTGTTCTTAAATCATTTAGATGACACCACTGACCAGAGGGCACCGAGCGCAGGATAATCAGATGTCCTTTTCTTCCAGAGCACGTCCTACATTTCAACCTTCTGTCCTGCGTCCATTTCAAAACATCCTACATCAGTGGTTCTCAAACTTTTTAGACAGGGACCCACTTTTCAGAACAGCACTCATGCCCAGACCCACCGGAAGCGATGTCCTTAACTTGAAAGTGATATCACAGCAGGAAGTGACATCATCCAGCAGGAAGTGCTGTCATTGCAACACAATAAAATGACACTCCTGAAATGCAAACTGGCATTCTTGGACGAAAGCAACTGTACAACTGTGAAACATCCCTGACAGAAAGCCAGATTCGGGCCAAATAACCTGAACGTGATGTCTTAGCCGGAAGTGATGTCATTAAGCAGGAAGTGCTGCCACTGTAACATAATAAATGGACACTCCTGAAATGCAAACTGGCATTCTTGGACGGCAGCAATTGTACAGCCAGGAAACATCCCTGACAGAAAGCAAGACTGGGACAAAATATGATGTAAAAGCACTGAGCTGAAAACAAAATTAAAAAAAAAACCCCTCACTTGAAAATTCAAACTGTTAACATTCACAAAAGCAATATACGACAGCAATGTGCTCTCTATAGGATTGTGCTCCAAAAATATGGACACCGAATCAGTGGATACTGGGGCACGCCTGTATTTCTGTTCATCCCTAAGAGCGCAATCCTAACCTGGAGTTAGACCGGCACAGTTAAGCCAGAAAAGTTTGGCCTGCCCAAGGGCCAGCGTAAAGCGTGTTTGGACCACTCTCGGAGTCAGGGGGATGGCGCGCGTCTGTGTGCTGGCCTCTCTGACTCCAAGAGTGGTCCAAACATGCTTGACAGTGTCCCTTGAGCTGGCCAGACTTTGCTTTATTTACCTCATATTTACATCGGAATTTTACCTCAGAAATTTACCTCAGAATGCCAGATACAAGGGAATGGCGTTTGGACCACTCTCGGAGTCAGGGGGGATGGCGCGCATCTGTGTGCTGGCCTCTCTGACTCCAAGAGTGGTCCAAACATGCTTGACAGTGTCCCTTGAGCTGGCCAGATTTTGCTTTATTTACCTCATATTTACATCAGAATTCTCCTCAGAAATTTACCTCAGAATGCCAGATACAAGGGAGTGGTGTTTGGATCACTCTCGGAGTCGGGGAGGATGGCGTACGTCTGTGTGCTGCTCTCTCTGACTCCGAGAGTGGTCCATACATATATTACGGGTGTCCCTTGTGCTGGCCAAACTGTGCCAGCCTAACTCCAGGTTAGGATTGCGCTCTCAGTCCGGGCTTCATCCCACAGCTCTGACCTCTGGCTGTGCCTCCTGGCTGACCACGGGCTACAGAAGGTCCACAGAAGGAAAGGAAAAAAAAAAAAACCACAACCAACCAAGCAAGCCATTTTGATTCTAGACAGGGCACAAAGCACAAGGGTCGAAGGGGAAAAGGGGGAGACTGAAAGAGGACACACAGCGTGCAGGCAGACGCATGGAAGGAAAACAACATCTTGGAAAATGGAAAGACCAGCTCTCGGAATTGAATTACTCAGAAGCAACTCACAGGTGTGATGAGGGCAAAGCTGATCACTCTGTTCCGACAATTCCACAATGGAGGGTGTGACATGGGCAGAGGAAGACAAGGGGAGGGTGTGTGTGTGGAGGGGAAATCTACTTGTATTTGTCATATCAATCATCAAATCCAGTGGTATTCAAACTTTTTGACAGGGACCCACTCTTTAGAACGGCACTCATGCCGGGACCCACCAGAAGTGATGTCATTAACCTGGAAGTGGCGTTGTGGCAGGAAGTGACATCATCGAACAGGAAGTGCTGTCATTGTAACATAATAAAACGACACTCCTGACATGCAGATTGGCATTCTTGGAACATTAGCCATTGCCTGACGGAAAGCAAGATGAGGGCAAAATAGGATGCAAAAGCACTGAACTGAAAGCAATTTTTTTTTAAAAAAGCCCTCCCTTGAAAATGAAAGCAGTTACCACTCACAAAAGGAATATAAGAGGACGATCTGCAGTTTTCCAAGATGGCTGCTCCCAGCTTCCCGCCACCCACCTGACATCAGGCAAGTCAGCAAGTGAGCCCCGACCCAAAGTTTGAATAACACGGACCGAATCCACGCACTCGATATTGTATACAGAGGTGAACTCACGGTGAATTTACGCTGGAGACTGACGAGCTGCGCGAGACTGCGCCTCGACTTTGCTTTACAAAACTGCACATGCAAGAAACAAAAACAGAAACAGGAAGTGAGGAGAGAGGAAGGAACAGAGAGCAGGAATGCGACGGGGACGCCCGTGGGAGCCGGGGACGGGCCCCCACATCCCTCTGGGGCACAGGCTGCAGCATGCGTCTCGCAAGGAGCCCAGGCAAGCTTCGGGAAAAGCAGCACCCACAGAGACATCACCTGCTAGTTTGGGGGGGGGGAGGAATCAAACCAATGCCCTCCCAAATGGACATTATACCCAGTGATGTCAGGCAGGGGGAATGTGGGGGAACTCAGTTCCACTAGTTAAAATTAGGGCTGACTCCGCCCACTTCACTCTCCCCCCTCCCAATTCCTCTGCAAAGAGCTTTTCTTCTTGGTTGGCTGGCACTCAGAGGGTTAAAGGGAGCGACTCCGGATTCCTAGGGGGGCGAAGGCAGTGACGTCATTCAGGGGGAACGGACCAGAACGGGCGTTCCGGATCCTAACGGGCTCCATGGCTGGTTCCGGGTTCCCGACAAGTGCCAATCAAAAGTGAGCTCCTGTTCCTAAATCATTTGAATGACACCACTGATTATACCGCCACCCAAAAGCCAGGCAAGGGGGGTGCTCTGATTCAAGAGGCCACACCCGTTCAGCCCTAAGTCCCTCCCCGACAACTGGATGTGACATTGTCGTCCCAAATCTTCATGGCGAGATCGTGGCTCCCCCCCCCCGTGGCCTTCTCTACGCCCAGATTCCACTGCAGGTCCTGCTGTTAACGAACGTGACACAAATCACACCGCGTCGGACCTTGAGATCCAAAGGGGATCCATTCTTACAGAAGCGTAGAGTTGGAAGCAAGCCACAGGGTCATCAGGTCCAACCCCCTGCCGGTTGCAGGAAAGCCTTCCAGAGCAGCCGTCCCCAAACTGGAGGGGGGTGCCTTCGTCCCTTGCCTGTTTGGGGCCACACAGGTGGGTCTGCTCTAGGGACTAGCCTCTTGAGTCCTCTTGAGTTTGCCCCAAAGCACTCCTTCACTCTTTCATCACCAAGTGCCTCAGGGAGGTGCCTCAAGGAGCACACAGGACAACCAGATGCCTGCATCCTGTGGCCACTCCCTTGTATCTGGCATTCTGAGGTAAATTCCTGAGGTAAATAACTTGCAACCCAATCTGGGCCTTAAGAGCGTAAGAACAGCCCTGCTGGATCAGGCCAAAGGCCCATCTAGTCCAGCTTCCTGGATCTCACAGTGGCCCACCAGATGCCTCAGGGAGCACACGAGACAACACGATGCCTGCATCCTGTTGCCACTCCGTTGTATCAGGCATTTTGAGGTAAATTCCTGAGGTAAATAACTTGCAACCCAATCTGGGCCTTAAGAACATAAGAAGAGCCCTGCTGGATCAGGCCAAAGGCTCATCTAGTCCAGCTTCCTGGATCTCACCGTGTGCCTCCACGAGATGTAGGAGGAGCCTACACCACCAAGCTCCTTCCAGACAGGAGGTCCACCAGCCCTGGCCTTCAGGACCTCTAGCCTCTCATTTCAGGCCAGTTCTGTCAACAGCTGTAGCCTTTCAGCAAGTCTCAGTGCCTTCACCTAGCTTGAAGCGAGAGGAAAACGCTTTGTCCACTGCCAGTCAATATGGGACCCATGTTCTGACTCCATAAGGAAGCAACTTCCTACATTCAATTCAAGCATGGAATTCAAAACATTCCGGCCCACCCCCTTAGGTCATCTGAGGGGTCCTCCTTGCAAGTCATAGAATCAAAGATTTGGGACCTACAAGGTCATCTAGTCCAACCCCCTGCCTGCAGCAGGAAATCCCCCTACAGCATCTCCAGTAGGTGCCTGTCAAGCCTCTGCTTGGAGATCTCAGTAAGGGAGAATCTACCACCTCCTCCCCAGTGGGCAATCTGTTCCACTGTTGAACGGCCCAGAATTTCTTCCTGATGTCCAACCGGAATCTCCTCTCTTGCAGTTTGTCCCCATTGGCCCTAGTTCTACTGTCAAAGGCAGATGAGAACGGATCTGTCCCTTCTTCCTTATGACAGCCCTTCAGATATTTGAAGGGTGCCATCATCTCCCCTCTCAGCCTTCTGTGCGGCCTTTCTCCCAAGTTAGGGGGTTGGGGGCACAGGGAGTGTTGGATCATCACAAGTACAATTTCAGTACCATGGAGAGCTCCTTCCTCCTAGAGCATCTCCAGCAGGTGCCTGTCGAGCCTCTGCTTGAAGGTCTCCAGTGAGGGAGAATCCGCCACCTCCCTCCAGTGGCAGTCTGTTCCACTGTCGAACCGCCCTTATCATCAGGAAATTCTTCCTGATGTCCAGCTGGAATCTCCTCTCTTGCAGTTTGTCCCCATTGGGCCTAGTTCTACTGTCAAGGGCAGATGAGAACAAACTTATCCCTTCTTCCCTTCTGCATCAGGCAGCACTCAGGTAGAGCGAGGTACCAAAACTTTAAATGGGAAGGAAATGCAGACAAACCGGGGCTTGGTGTCGTCACTCGTGCTTCTAGCCAAGTCCACACTGTGAAGCAAACTCCCTGTAGAGACAAGGCCGGCTCTCCCATGAAGCTGGCTGAGTCTGCCTAAGGCGGCAGACTGGCAATCACGCTCACCTCTGCTGTTTCTCCTCTTCCTCCCTGTATTTGAAAAACTGGAGGTGTGAACTTTGGTTCCTCCTGACCTTTCAAGGGACCTAGCTCTGTTCGCCCGCCCCCCTCCCAGCCCCAAAGCACCCACAGCTCTGCAGAAATGAACAGCGATATGGGACGTGCGGGATGGGATGGTGTGAAAAGGGCCCTTGTCCCCGTCTTGCCCCACGAAACATTACAAGCAAAGGAAGCGCGAAAGAGAACCAAAAGGACACAAACCACACGACACACACACACGCACACACAAAACGAGCGAGCTAAACAGGAAGCACAAAAAGATGTCGCAAGTGTTTCTGCGGAAATCTCACATGCCACAAGAAGAGGGAGTGGGTTTGTGTGTGTGTGGGGGGGGAATGCCACCAAAGGGACAACTTTGCGACAGTTTCCTCCCCTCCATTGCAAACCTAGAGATGGTACCCAAAGCTGAGAGTCTGCCTATGCAAGGGTTATTACTGTCTCCTCCTGGGTTATTCAGATGCTCCTCCAGATGATAGCACCCTCTGGGGTCAGGTCAATGGGGAAGGAGGGTCTCGACTCCTAGCACTCAGCAGTCAAATCATAGCTCTTTTCCTTCTCTGCCATCAGTGCTCTGCCTCCCCTGAAGAGCCAGTCTGATACTGTACTGCAAGCATCACTGAGAGAGCAATCCTAACCTGGAGTTAGGCCAGCAAAGTTTGACCGGCACAAGGGACACTGACAAGTATGTTTGGACCACCCTCAGAGTCAGACAGGCCAGCACACGGATGTGCGCCGTCCTCCCCGACTCCGAGAGTGGTCCAAACGCCACTCCCTTGTACCTGGCATTCTGAGGTAAATTTCTGAGGTAAAATTCTGAGGTAAATATGAGGTAAATAAAGCAAAGTGTGGCCGGCACAAGGGACACCGTCAAGTATGTTTGGACCACTCTCGGAGTCAGAGAGGCCAGCACA
>JAJKFI010033432.1:0-12651 GCA_029204185.1 Lerista edwardsae
CTCTCTCTCTCTCTCTCTCTCTCTCTCTCTCTCTCTCTCTCTCTCTCAAAGATAGGAGTCTAATGAAGGCTAGAATCTGCTTCTTTGAAAATGCACTTTCTTTTTCATTCTACCACCCTGCTCTGGGGGGAAAAACTGGGAACATTTATGTGAGGAAAACTAATGAATCAGAAAATGAAGAAAGAGCCATTATGGCCATAGATCTCTTTAACAAACTCGCCCCAGACACAGAAACAAGAGGCTTCGTACCCTGGGCAGCGATCTAAACCTGCTTTACTCCGCGGCTATTAAGGCCTTCTGAATGAAGGCAAAGAAGATTCCCTGCTCTCGCACGCACACCCGTCGCCAATTACATCCTTCTCCCGAGTATCATGGACCAGAGAAGCTCCGTGGTGCAGGAGGCAGTTTCCATAGTAACGCCCACGAATGCCCCAGCTCCATCTGAGTCACCAGCCGGAATGCTCCAGAGCTGACCCCTTTTAGGAAAAGGGACCTGCTCTCCATGCGGAGGGAGGACTATGGTGTCTTTCCAGGAATTGGGGGAAAGCATTGAGCCCTGGAGAGCTGCTACCAGTTGCTAGAGTGGCCAGCGATGGACAGACTTTCCCAGCGCACAGCGCACTGAGACAGGGCTAAAATTTTCAGGGACCACCATCAGCTTTTGGACATGGCGCACCACAATACAGGTGGCGGGGGGGGGGGCTCACAAGAAATGAGAAATCAAGGAGCAGGACAAAAGAACAGCCCTTGTTCCTTTTAAGACATCTGAGGGTGCAATCCTAATCTGGAGTTAGGCTGGCACGGCGAGGCCAGCAAAGTTCGGCCAGCACAAGGGCCACTGTAAAGTATGTTTGGACAGACGTGCACCGTCCTTCCCGACTCCGAGAGTGGTCCAAACACCACTCCCTTGTATCTGGCATTCTGAGGTAAATTTCTGAGGTAAAATTCTGAGGTAAATATGAGGTAAATAAAGCAAAGTCTGGCCAGCACAAGGGACACTGTCAAGTATGTTTGGACCACTCTCGCAGTCAGATTGGCCAGCACACAGACACGTGCTGTCCTCCCCGACTCCGAGAGTGGTCTAAACACACTTTACGGTGGCCCTGGTGCTGGTCACACTTTGCTGGCCTCACTGTGCCGGCCTAACTCCAGGTTAGGATTGTGCCCTAAATCTCATTCCCTGAGTGCAGGTGTCAGTCTCAGAGCATGCACAAAGGTTCATTTATGCACTGTGCAGGGCCCAGAGACTGACTGTCTGCCTCGCAGCAACCCAGAGTCCTTGCCTACTCTGTTGCTATGGGAGGCAGCAGAGACTTGGGCACAAGCCAAGGAACCTGTCCACCGCTGGTTGGACGAGGCCATCCTGGGCCTGATTGCTAGTATAGCACCTGTGGCAAAGGCCCACTCTCCCTGGCCGTGGGAATCTCCATGTTGCTACCTGTGCACACTCAAAATCACCCCTGCAACAGCCCTACTCCCCCACCATTCGTTGAATCTGCACCTAGGTAAAGGTAAAGGTTTCCCCACGACCAAAAGGTCTAGTCGTGACTGACTTTAGGGGGCGGTGCTCATCTCCGTTTCTAAGCCTGTAGAGCCGGCGTTTTGTCCGAGGACAAGCTTCCGTGGTCATGTGGCCGGCATGACTCTACGCCGTAGCGCACGGAACGCCGTTCGCTTCCCACCGAAGTGGTCCCTATTTATCTACTTGCATTTTCAGGTGATTTCAAACTGCTAGGTTGGCAGGAGCTGGGACAAGCGACGGGAGCTCACTCCATTGCGTGGTCTCGAACTCCCAACCTTCCGGTCAGAAAGCCCAGCAGCAGCGGTTTAACCCGCTGTCCCACCACTTCCCTGCTCCAATTAGGCACCTGTTAAGACAGCACTTTCCCATATAGCCTGGCACAAACGTCGTAGTACCAGCACGCCCCAACCCTCGACCTTTTCACACCGTCCGGCAGCACTCCGTAAGCTTCTTTTCGTTTGTCTCACTTTGTCTGTCTTGCAGTAAACCACTTTACACCCCTCAGCCTTGGACTGGACTCGCTCCTTCATTAGATCACAAAGAACATCACCATTGGCATTATTCCTTGAGGAAGGAACAGCATTTCCTAGCCCCTCTGAGGTTTCTACCTGTATCCCCCCCCCCAAAGAGCATATCCCAAAGGATAGAGGAAGCAAAAGCTTAACCTGCCACATACTTGGTCACTTTGAAAATCCTCAACAGCCGAAGGGCTCTCAACACGCTGATGCCAAAAGAGGTCCCTGGTTTCACCGCAGCCCAGATGACTTCAAAGATGCTCCCCACAATTACCTGCAAAAGAAACAGGGGTGGTGAGTGTGAGGCAGTTGAGAAACTGTCGCGACCCAGCTCCAAATTCATAAGAGCTTAAGAACATCAGAAGAGCCCTGCTGGATCAGGCCAAAAGGGGGGCATCTAGTCAAGCTTCCTGCACCACTCAGAGCTCAATCCTAACCTGTAGTTAAGCCACCACAAGTTCAGCTGGCACAAGAGACACCATAAAATATGCTTGGACCCCTCTCGGAGTCAGAGAGGCCTGAACACAGACGTGCACTATCCTCCCTGACTCCGAGAGTGGTTCGAACACCACTCCCTTGTATCTGGCATTCTGAGGTAAATTTCTGAGGTAAAATTCTGAGGTAAATAAGAGGTAAATAAAACAAAGTTTGGCCGGCCTAAGGGGCACCGTAAAGTAGGTTTGGACCACTCTCGGAGTTAGAGAGGCCAGAACACAGACGTGCGCCATCCTCCCTGACTCCGGGAGTGGTCCAAATGCGCTTTATGGTGCCCCTTGTGCCGGCCAAACTTTGCTGGCTTAACTGTGCCAGCCTAACTCCAGGTCAGGATTACACCCTTAGTCTACTGAGAAAAAAGGGACAGCTGGGTTACGTTCCTAAGGTTTGATTACGATAAAAGAATGGATTTCGTGAGTCAGTCGTGTGTCCTTTTCTGCTGGCTGTAAGCATCTCTCCCTGCTTGGGGAAAGATCTTAGTGTGGGAGTAAGCCAGGCCTGAGCTTTTTTTTTTTTTATTGTGGATGAAATTTGACCTTATCAAACTCACCTTATTGAGCAAGCTGATTGGGTTATTCAATATATTTTACTTTGCCATAAAATTGTCCATAAAATCTGGAGGTTCCATTCCTGCCCTCTCATAGGTAACCGCTCCTGGAAAAGCAATATACCACCCAGTACAAACGTGTCTACTCAGAAGTAAGTCCCACTTACTCCGAGGTATGAAGCAGGTCTGGTCAGAGCAGGGAGTCACGCAGAGGCACAGAAGGCAGCCTCTTCTGTGGCTGAGGATGCTGAACTAGCTCCAACTGCCAGGGTTGGACTCAAACTGCCAGAGTGGAGATTCCAGTTGGACATCAGGAAGAATTCCTTGACGATAAAGGCGGTTTGACAGTGGAACAGATTGCCACTGGAGGGAGGTGGTGGATTCTCCCTCACTGGAGACCTTCAAGCAGAGGCTCGACCGGCACCTGCTGGAGATGCTCTAGGGGGATTTCCTGCCCCAGGCAGGGGGTTGGACTAGATGACCTTGAAGGTCCTTTCCAACTCTATGGTTCTCCAGATCATAGCCTTGATGCAAGGCTGGTGTTTCTCGTGCGACAAAGGTTTAAGCTACACCTTCCACCTTTTGAGGCAACAGGTGGGATTTTGCAAAGAGAAACGGACGCTGGGAGATAAACTAGCAATAGGAATTTTGGGGAGGCTTCTGCCCCCAAATTTCACCCTTGCTCCAAAAAGGGCACCCTTGTGCCCTTACGGTGCTCATCACACCAAAGTGGCCTCCCAAGATCACATCTCCTGGCCTGTGTCCAGTGGTGTCATTCAAATGATTTAGGAACAGGACCTCACTTTTGATTGGCACTTGTTGGGAACCCGGAACCAGCCACGGAGCCCGTTAGGATCCGGCACGCCCGTTCTGGTCCGTTCCCCCTGAATGACATCACTGCCTTCGCCCCCCTAGGAATCTGGAGTCGCTCCTTTTAACCCTCTGAGTGCCGGCCAACCAAGAAGAAAAGCTCTTTGCAGAGGAATTGGGAGGGGGGAGAGTGAAGTGGGCGGAGTCAGCCCTAATTTTAACTAGTGGAACTGAGTTCCCCCGCGTTCCCCCTGCATGACATCACTGCCTGTGTCCCCACATTTTAACTAGTGGAACTGAGTTCCCCCGCGTTCCCCCTGCATGACATCACTGCCTGTGTCCCCACGTAGCGTACGGTGTCCTATTGTCCCGCCGATGCTTCTTGTCATCTCACGGCTTGGCGAAAAGAAATCAAGCAAATTGCCCCAGACCTCAAGAGGCGATGTAGACGCAACAGATGAGGCTGCAGGTGCCCAGGGGAACGAGAGCATGTGTTGGGGAGGAAATAAGGCTGATGAGGAGAGAAGGGGGGTGAGGCAGGGCTTAGCTCCCAGCAGGATCGACAAAGGATAGATTAGCAAGTGAGAAAGTGCTTTCCGCCCCTTCCATGGGAAGCACAAGCCGCAGAATTGATTGCGAGCGTTGTGTGTGCGGCAGAGCAAAAAGGAGACAGCTGCACCGCTCAGGGTTTACTAAATAACGGAACGTTTAAAAGCCGTTTGTCCGGTGGAGATTGACGGAGGGACTGTTCTTTTTTCCGCTTTTCCTCCTGCTAACAGGGTGCTGTAAGCCATCAAGGCCTTTACAACATGCTGAAAGAAAGAAGCACAGAGGACAGCCTTCTCCCCTGTCGATCGGCTCTTCCTATTTTCTACTCCAGCCGTATTCAAACTGTTTAGACTGGGACCCACTTTTTAGAACGGCACTCGTGCCGGGACCCACCGGAAGTGACATCATTAACTTGGAAGTGATGCTGTGGCAGGAAGTCACATCATCAAGCAGGAAGTGCTCTCATTGCCACATAATAAAATGACACCCCCTGCAATGCAAACTGGCATTCCCGGACGGCGGCAATTGCACAACCATGAAACATCGTCTGTGTGTTGGCCTCTCTGACTCTGAGAGTGGTCCAAACATACTTGATGGTGGCCCTTGTGCTGGCCAGACTTTGCTTTATTTACCTCAGAATTTTACCTCAGAATTTTACCTGAGAAATTTACCTCAGAACGCCAGATACAAGCGAGTGGTATTTGGACCACTCTCGGAGTCAGGGAGGATGGCGCACGTCTGTGTGCTGGCCTCTCTTTCTGAAAGTGGTCCAAACGTACTTTACGGTGTCCCTTGTACCGGCCAAACATTGCTGGCCTAATTGGGCAGTTTAACTCCAGGTTAGGATTGTGCTCTCTCCTGAATGTCATGGCTTTTGGAGACTCAGTTCACATTGTGCGTGTGTGCTTGCGTGCGCTTGCGTCAGCCCTGCAATGCGTAACAACCAGCAAAACTCTCAGTGGGGTGCTGAAACTTCCAGATGCTTCCATTGTGGATCCATGGAATATCACAGCACAGCCTCCCACACCAAAGTGACACTGTACATAACCCTACCGGAGGGGGCAATGTTGTGATGGTTCAGACAATATCTGAACACCGTGTACCCCCCCCCCATCATTTCTTACCCCAAAGTCAAAGCAGTTGAACGAGGAGTGGAAGTAATTCCTGGGCCCCAAGCCATACATCTTCAGGGACATCTCAGTGAGGAACAAGCCAAGGAACACAAACTCGGCAAAATCTGGAAGGAAAACGGCAGAGAGTGAAATCCCTCAGATATTTGATATTACTATTGCGCGATCACGGCGATGCTAGTCCTCATTGTAAAATACTTCCTGTTTGGTAAAGAAATCTTCTGTGTTGATATTACATTGAGAGTGCAATTCTAACCTGGAGTTAGGCCAGCAAAGTCTGGCCACCACAAGGGACACCGTAAAGTATGTTTGAACCACTCTCGGAGTCAGGGAGGCCAACACACAGATGTGCGCCATCTTCCCTGACTCCGAGAGTGGTCCAAACACGCTTTACAGTGCCCCTTGTGCTGGCCAGATTTTGCTTTATTTACCTCATACTTACCTCAGAATTTTGCCTCAGAAATTTACCTTTGCTAGCCTAACTGTGCCGGCCTCACTCCAGGTGAGGATTGCGTTCTGAGCATGTTTTACTCGGATCTTGTTTGTAATCAGCACGATACAATTCAGAATAAAGAAATGTGACCACTACGAAGAAACAACACCCTGCTTAAACTGAGAAATGACAGCTAATGAGTGTAAACTAGCAAATGTTCCGACACATTCTCTGTGGCCGGGGCAGACTGCTTGGACCATCTCCCATGAGCAACAGGCCCGGCTCAAGCCTTGAGCTCCAACATCAGGTTGGGTTCGGGTGCAAGGAACCAAACTGATGGGTGCAAGGGCCAAAGTCCATGTGGGGCCTCTAGGCCTCAGCCTAGTCAGCCTAATGGATAATATGGTCCAGCTCCTGGCACTAGTTTTGAATTATGGTGTTGGAGAAGACTCTTGAGAGTCCCCTGGACTGCAAGGAGATCCCATCGGTCAATCCTCCAGGAAGTCAAGCCTGATTGCTCCCTGGAAGGACAAATCCTGAAGCTGAAGCTCAAATGCTTTGGCCACCTCATGAGAAGATAGGACTCTTCAGAAAAGACCCTCATGCTGGGAAAGATCGAAGGCCAAAGGAGAAGGGGGCGGCAGAGGATGAGATGGTTAGACATTGTCACCGAAGCAATGAACATGAAATTGGGCTAACTCCGGAAGCTAGTGGAGGACAGGGAGGCCTGGCGTGCTGTGGTCCAGGGGGTCGCGAAGAGTCAGACACGACTTAGCGACTGAACAACAACAACCTGGCACTAGTTCGACTCGCAAAGCCAAGGTGTTAAGAATGGCCGACTGTCCATTCCCCGTGACAACAGCTCTCGTTTCCACTGTTCCTTTTCAGCCGACAGATCAGGTTCCAGGTTCCTCCTGACAAAGCCCTTCCTACCTAATTGGGGGAACAAAAAATGCAATTCTGCGCTCAGCCTTCCCGAGATTTAATTTAACCTGCGGCTTTTCATGTGGGGGGAAGGAGAGCTTAAGCGGTGGAGGCTGGATTCCAGTCGTTTAATTCAATTTTGAAATGCGTGCTCTGGGCAAGGAGAAGGCCAGTCCTTTTCTACCCAATATATTTGAATTACCTCCTTAGCAGCTCATCGTGTCAATCACTGACGGATTAATTCCATTTTCGTGCGGGCACAATGGCTGAGGGCATTAGAGGTGGGCTGTAGCCAGGCAGGGCTAGAGAGTCGGGTTCTCTCCCCGCACATATACAAGCACATGGCTGGGTTGGGGAGTTGGCTACCCCAGCTTTTCAGCTATTCTTAAAACTAAAAAGCACTCCTAACTGCAGAGCAGTGGTATTCAAACTTTTGAGACCGGGACCCACTGTTCAGAATGCCACTCACGTCGGGAAGTGATGTCATTAACCTGCAAGTGGTGCTGTGGCAAAGGAGTGACATCATCAAGCAGGAAGTGCTGTCATTGCGACGTCATCGAATGACACTCCCGGAATGCCAAACTGGCAAGCTTGGACTGCAGGCATTGCACAACCAGGAAAGAGGACAGGACAGAAAGCGAGATGAGGATAAAATACGATGGAAAAAGCACTGAACTGAGAACGGGATTTAAAAAGAAACGCCACTTGAAAATTCAAACCGATACCACTCACAAAAGGAATATAACAAGAGGAAGGTCTGTAGTTTCCAAGATGGCTGCTCCCAGCTTTCTGCGACACACCTGACATCAGGTTGTGGCCCCCTAGATAGGTCCCAACCCACAGTTTGAATAACCCTGATCTAGCCTTTCTCTGTGTCCTTCGTGGCTCCAGGGAATTCCTTTTCAATCCCAGTCCAGCCTTCTTCCGAGCATTGATCACAGCGCGACTGAGTTTTCTTTGTGTGTCTGCATGTGCGCGAGTGTGCGCACACATAAATTATTGAACAGGCTGCCATTTTGCAATGGGCTCTAGCTCCCTAAGCTGCCGTTCCATTTCATATCGGTACCTCTGGAAACAGATACATTTTGAGCCTGGAAGCTTGAAGCCCACCAGGGCCTTATAGAAAGGGTGAGTGTAATCCACAGACACAGACACACAAAGAAGAGAACCAGCAACAACCAACCTTAAGCTGTCCTCTTCCAGAAACTGTACCTAAAATATTCTGCAGACATTACACAAGCCCCCCCCAACACACACACAGACCTCTGCATATTGATATCCCCAGGGAGCTGTGTTTCAAAGGCAAAACACGTGCTCAGTGCAAAACTAATAGCAGAAATGAGGATGGCAACAAGGGAACACAGGACTGAATGGGCCGAAGAGCCGAGGTTTTCAAACCAGGGTTCTGACCAACGTTCTGAAGTGATGTGGTGGCAGGAAGTGACATCATCAAGCAGGAAGTGCTGTCATGGTCACATAAGGAAATGACACTCCTGAAATGCGAACTGGCATTCCTGGACTGCAGCAGTTGTACAACCAGGAAACAGCCCTGACTGAAAACAGGATTAGGACCAAATAGGATGTAAAAGCACTGAACTAAAAAAAAAATTATTTTTTTTAAAGCCTCACTTGAAAATTCAAACAGTTAACACTCGCAAAAGGAATATAACAAGAGGCAGCTCTGCCGTTTCCAAGATGGCTGCTCCCAGCTTTCCGTGACGCACCTGACATCAGGTGGCGACCCACCAAGTGGATCCTGACCCACAGTTTGAATAACATTGCTCTATGTCACAAAGGTCTGTCCCTGTACAAGGGCTATGTATCTGGGGCTGGGGGGGAGGGTCCCAACAGGGTCTCTGGCCCCACACTTCCTATCTCAACCAACCTGACAGACTGAGTTTGGTGCTTTGAGGGCACCAGACTGGCTGCATTATAGAATCCTTCAATTGTCTTTAGCGACTTGATTCCTGTCCACCCAGCCAAATAAAGGCAAAGCATCAGTACTTGCTGTGTGGACAACTCCACAGGGAGGCAGGGAGGCAGACAGGGGAACGTATTCAAACTCACCAAACAGATCACAAGAAGACCTATCGAGTCTGTGATTCCTGATTGGCTAGGATTGGTATTAAAAATGCACCAAACAGATCACAAGAAGACCTATTGAGTCTGTGATTCTTGATTGGCTAGGATTGGTATTAAAAAACGCAGCAAACAGATCACAAGATGACCTACTGAGTCTGTGATTCCTGATTGGCTAGGATTGGTATTAAAAACGCAGCAAACAGATCACAAGAAGACCTATTGAGTCTGTGATTCCTGATTGGCTAGAATGGGTACTAAAACAACAGATCTCCTGGGCACGGCATCGGATAGGCTACTAGGACATGAAACAAAAGCTTTCCAATCCTTTGCTGCTAAGCGGATGGGGTTTGCTTTTTTCAAATGGCTCGAAACATTTGACAGTGTCACACCAAGAAAGTTAATCAGAGCATTTCGACAAACAGAGAGTAAAAAAAAAAAAAAAAAGTAGGAGAGGGGGGAGGAATCAATGCTGACACCACAGGCTCCCAGCAGCAGTTAATTTGCAGCGTAATTAAATTCTCCCCAGAGGAACAGGCCTGATTGGATTAGAGGCGCCCACATCATGCTTGGGGTGTTGTTTGTCCTCCTGGGGCAGACTCAGCTCCCTGCTCTGCTGAAGTTCACACATCTTACTGCATCCTATGAATCCTTCTAAATCAGCGGTTCCCAACTTGGGGGTCATCACCTGCTGGCAGGCATGCTCTTCTTGGGGTGGGACTTTGTTGTTGTTCAGTCGCTAAGTCATGTCTGACTCTTCGCGACCCCCTGGACCGCAGCACGCCGGGCCTCCCTGTCCTCCACTAGCTTCCGGAGTTCGTCCAATTTCATGTTCATCACTTCGGTGACACTATCTAACCTCTGCCGCCCCCTCCTCCTTTGGCCTTCGATCTTTCCCAGCATGAGGGTCTTTTCTCAAGAGTCCTCTCTTCTCATGAGGTGGCCAAAGCATTGGAGCTTCAGCTTCAGGATTTGTCCTTCCAGGGAGCAATCAGGCTTGACTTCCTGGAGGATGGACCGATTGGATCTCCTTGCAGTCCAGGGGACTCTCAAGAGTCTTCTCCAACACCATAATTTGAAAGCATTTATTCTTCGGCGCTCTGCCTTGCTTATGGTCCAGCTCTCACAGCCATACATTGCTACTGGGAAAACCATAGCTTTGATTAGGTGAACCTTTGTTGGCTAGTGTAGGACACTATGCCTTTAAGGAGGGCAGTGATCCCACTGTGAACCTGTAGCTGCCATCAGTAGAGCACTTTTGGGTTTCACGGCCACCAAACATACTTACCCTTGTTTGGTGGTGGTTTGGAAGTGCAGTTCTAATGGTAGTTACAGGTCCCTGATTGGTTGTGCTCTCCTAACCTGGAGTGCAATCCTAACCTGGAGTTAGGCTGGCACAGTTAGGCCAGCAACGTTTGGCCGGCACCAGGGACACCGTAAAGTGTGTTTGGACCACTCTCGGAGGCTGGCACCTCCACAGGCACCTTGCACCAGGGAGGCTCCGGTCTCTCTGAAAGCTGTGTGCCCCCTAAATGCCTGCCTGCTCCAGCGTAGCCTTGGATTGTGCCCTGAGAAATAACCCAACTTCTTGCTGCGTTCTCAGGAAAACGGCAGGCTCTAGCATCACATTGACAGCACTTCCGGTGGGTCCCGGACAGAGGGTCGTTCTAAAAAGTGGGCCCTGGCGCTAAAACGTTTGAGAACCACTGTCCTAGAGCGTCTCCAGCGTGTGCCTGTTGCATCTCTGCATGAAGTCCAGTGAGGGAGAATCCACCGCCGCCCCTTGCAGTCTGTTCCACACACATTTTCCCCCTGTATGTGAGACCCCCTGCTAAGACGGTGTCCGTTCTCTGGGTCCCCCACCAAAGCCACTGTCAGTCAGCCTTCGCATTCCTGCAAGGTGTTGCTTTGCTCAAGATGAAATCCTTTGGCTTTCCGCCTTCGGCTCGATTTCGCCAGCATCCCTGCTGCGTGCACAAAACCTATCACCCTGCCCTCCCACCTCCCCGACCAGTTCTCTTCCTTCCTCCCAAGCACCACTGCATAATTTCTTCCCTTTGATCAGCTTCGCAATGAGAGCAGCCCTCTCTGGTTCTTTGCTTTCGTTTCGGCTGCACGCCGCCCGTCTAATTTTTCACCCGTTTTGTAATTAACAAGAACGCGCCTTCTAACACCAGCTGGGAGATGAATATCTGCTCATAAAGTGCTCTCCTTTAAGCACACATGGCGGGAAGCACTGGTGTGCAGGGAAAGTGGCGCCTTTCGGGGGGGGGAGGGAGGCAGATGGAAGTCCGGAGACGTTCTGAAGCACTTGGCCCCAGCCGGCACGGAGAAAACACTTTCGGGGCGCAAGCCCGGGAATGACGTCGTGCCATCGCGTTGGCGCAACGTCACTAGTGCCAATGTGGGGGCGCCAATGGGAGCTCCCGCATTGGCGCAGGAGCTCTTGGGCTGAGCCACCCTTGCGCCAAGCTATTCAGGCGCCAATTCCGGGCGGTGCAGTCCTGGGGGGAGGAACTGGGCAGGGGTGGGCAGGCAGGCTAGGGGGAATGCGGGCCAGGGAGGGGCTGGGGTGCAGCCATTAGGCCACACCCAAGGCTCTGTTGGGAGGCTGCACGGCCCCGATTCAGGCTGTGTGGTTTCCTCGGGTCTGCGCCTGCTCAATAGCCCTAACCCTACAGAGAGGCTCCCTAGCGCACCTAAAGTGTCCCGGATACGGCACAGGCTCACCAGCCGCGCCATTCCAGCACAACGTAGGACTGCACTCTCCGGCAGATGATCTCCAACTATCCTGCCCCCTCTACCCAGTTATTTCCGCTTGTTCCCAGTTGGCAATTCCCCTCTGAAACGACAAAATGGGTCCTGGAGTCGGGCCCGGCGCCAGACCTTACTGCATGCGCTGGGTGTGCCTTATCTGCAATACCAGCACCTATGGTGCGCTCGTACCACAGGCACTGGAGGGCTCAGGGTTGAGCCCCGAGACTGCAATCCTACCCGTACTCCCCTGAGTTGTGATCCACTTCTAGGCTCCGACCCGTCTGTGGAAACCCTCTGGCTTAGCGGAAAAGGTACGGCAGAATGAGGACACGTTAATTCTGTGAGCTGGAAGACCACGTTACAGAAGAAGGAATTTCAGGACGAAATTCTTGGTGTTCAGGGTGGTTTGGCTGTGGAAAAGATTGCCGAGAGAGGCGATGGATGGATGGATTCTCCCTGATTGGAGATCTTCAAGCAGAAGGTCAACAGGCAACAGTTGGAGATGCTCTAGGAAGATGGCTTGCTACAGGCAGGGGGTTGGCCTAGATGACCTTGTGGAGGGGGGGCCTTCCAATTCTATGATTCTACGAAAGCCAAGCCATGACCCTTAGCCGTTCCTGTACAGCCCCCAGCCCGCGATGGTGAAGGAGGTGATGGATGGATTCTCTCTCACTGAAGACCTTCAAGCAGAGCAGGGGCGGACCTAGTCAAAATGGCGACCGGGGCACCCAATAGAAGTGCACCCCCACGGGAGCCCAAATCTACCCGTTAGAAATGGCCATGGGTAGACCTGGGCTCTGGCGCCCCCCTAGACGGCCCCAAATTGGCGCCCAGGGCTCATGCCCCCCCCTGCCCCCCTAGATCTGCGACTGAAGCAGAGGCTCAACAGG
>JAJKFI010033433.1:0-12648 GCA_029204185.1 Lerista edwardsae
CTCTCTCTCTCTCTCTCTCTCTCTCTCTCTCTCTCTCTCTCTCTCTCAAAGATAGGAGTCTAATGAAGGCTAGAATCTGCTTCTTTGAAAATGCACTTTCTTTTTCATTCTACCACCCTGCTCTGGGGGGAAAAACTGGGAACATTTATGTGAGGAAAACTAATGAATCAGAAAATGAAGAAAGAGCCATTATGGCCATAGATCTCTTTAACAAACTCGCCCCAGACACAGAAACAAGAGGCTTCGTACCCTGGGCAGCGATCTAAACCTGCTTTACTCCGCGGCTATTAAGGCCTTCTGAATGAAGGCAAAGAAGATTCCCTGCTCTCGCACGCACACCCGTCGCCAATTACATCCTTCTCCCGAGTATCATGGACCAGAGAAGCTCCGTGGTGCAGGAGGCAGTTTCCATAGTAACGCCCACGAATGCCCCAGCTCCATCTGAGTCACCAGCCGGAATGCTCCAGAGCTGACCCCTTTTAGGAAAAGGGACCTGCTCTCCATGCGGAGGGAGGACTATGGTGTCTTTCCAGGAATTGGGGGAAAGCATTGAGCCCTGGAGAGCTGCTACCAGTTGCTAGAGTGGCCAGCGATGGACAGACTTTCCCAGCGCACAGCGCACTGAGACAGGGCTAAAATTTTCAGGGACCACCATCAGCTTTTGGACATGGCGCACCACAATACAGGTGGCGGGGGGGGGGGCTCACAAGAAATGAGAAATCAAGGAGCAGGACAAAAGAACAGCCCTTGTTCCTTTTAAGACATCTGAGGGTGCAATCCTAATCTGGAGTTAGGCTGGCACGGCGAGGCCAGCAAAGTTCGGCCAGCACAAGGGCCACTGTAAAGTATGTTTGGACAGACGTGCACCGTCCTTCCCGACTCCGAGAGTGGTCCAAACACCACTCCCTTGTATCTGGCATTCTGAGGTAAATTTCTGAGGTAAAATTCTGAGGTAAATATGAGGTAAATAAAGCAAAGTCTGGCCAGCACAAGGGACACTGTCAAGTATGTTTGGACCACTCTCGCAGTCAGATTGGCCAGCACACAGACACGTGCTGTCCTCCCCGACTCCGAGAGTGGTCTAAACACACTTTACGGTGGCCCTGGTGCTGGTCACACTTTGCTGGCCTCACTGTGCCGGCCTAACTCCAGGTTAGGATTGTGCCCTAAATCTCATTCCCTGAGTGCAGGTGTCAGTCTCAGAGCATGCACAAAGGTTCATTTATGCACTGTGCAGGGCCCAGAGACTGACTGTCTGCCTCGCAGCAACCCAGAGTCCTTGCCTACTCTGTTGCTATGGGAGGCAGCAGAGACTTGGGCACAAGCCAAGGAACCTGTCCACCGCTGGTTGGACGAGGCCATCCTGGGCCTGATTGCTAGTATAGCACCTGTGGCAAAGGCCCACTCTCCCTGGCCGTGGGAATCTCCATGTTGCTACCTGTGCACACTCAAAATCACCCCTGCAACAGCCCTACTCCCCCACCATTCGTTGAATCTGCACCTAGGTAAAGGTAAAGGTTTCCCCACGACCAAAAGGTCTAGTCGTGACTGACTTTAGGGGGCGGTGCTCATCTCCGTTTCTAAGCCTGTAGAGCCGGCGTTTTGTCCGAGGACAAGCTTCCGTGGTCATGTGGCCGGCATGACTCTACGCCGTAGCGCACGGAACGCCGTTCGCTTCCCACCGAAGTGGTCCCTATTTATCTACTTGCATTTTCAGGTGATTTCAAACTGCTAGGTTGGCAGGAGCTGGGACAAGCGACGGGAGCTCACTCCATTGCGTGGTCTCGAACTCCCAACCTTCCGGTCAGAAAGCCCAGCAGCAGCGGTTTAACCCGCTGTCCCACCACTTCCCTGCTCCAATTAGGCACCTGTTAAGACAGCACTTTCCCATATAGCCTGGCACAAACGTCGTAGTACCAGCACGCCCCAACCCTCGACCTTTTCACACCGTCCGGCAGCACTCCGTAAGCTTCTTTTCGTTTGTCTCACTTTGTCTGTCTTGCAGTAAACCACTTTACACCCCTCAGCCTTGGACTGGACTCGCTCCTTCATTAGATCACAAAGAACATCACCATTGGCATTATTCCTTGAGGAAGGAACAGCATTTCCTAGCCCCTCTGAGGTTTCTACCTGTATCCCCCCCCCCAAAGAGCATATCCCAAAGGATAGAGGAAGCAAAAGCTTAACCTGCCACATACTTGGTCACTTTGAAAATCCTCAACAGCCGAAGGGCTCTCAACACGCTGATGCCAAAAGAGGTCCCTGGTTTCACCGCAGCCCAGATGACTTCAAAGATGCTCCCCACAATTACCTGCAAAAGAAACAGGGGTGGTGAGTGTGAGGCAGTTGAGAAACTGTCGCGACCCAGCTCCAAATTCATAAGAGCTTAAGAACATCAGAAGAGCCCTGCTGGATCAGGCCAAAAGGGGGGCATCTAGTCAAGCTTCCTGCACCACTCAGAGCTCAATCCTAACCTGTAGTTAAGCCACCACAAGTTCAGCTGGCACAAGAGACACCATAAAATATGCTTGGACCCCTCTCGGAGTCAGAGAGGCCTGAACACAGACGTGCACTATCCTCCCTGACTCCGAGAGTGGTTCGAACACCACTCCCTTGTATCTGGCATTCTGAGGTAAATTTCTGAGGTAAAATTCTGAGGTAAATAAGAGGTAAATAAAACAAAGTTTGGCCGGCCTAAGGGGCACCGTAAAGTAGGTTTGGACCACTCTCGGAGTTAGAGAGGCCAGAACACAGACGTGCGCCATCCTCCCTGACTCCGGGAGTGGTCCAAATGCGCTTTATGGTGCCCCTTGTGCCGGCCAAACTTTGCTGGCTTAACTGTGCCAGCCTAACTCCAGGTCAGGATTACACCCTTAGTCTACTGAGAAAAAAGGGACAGCTGGGTTACGTTCCTAAGGTTTGATTACGATAAAAGAATGGATTTCGTGAGTCAGTCGTGTGTCCTTTTCTGCTGGCTGTAAGCATCTCTCCCTGCTTGGGGAAAGATCTTAGTGTGGGAGTAAGCCAGGCCTGAGCTTTTTTTTTTTTTATTGTGGATGAAATTTGACCTTATCAAACTCACCTTATTGAGCAAGCTGATTGGGTTATTCAATATATTTTACTTTGCCATAAAATTGTCCATAAAATCTGGAGGTTCCATTCCTGCCCTCTCATAGGTAACCGCTCCTGGAAAAGCAATATACCACCCAGTACAAACGTGTCTACTCAGAAGTAAGTCCCACTTACTCCGAGGTATGAAGCAGGTCTGGTCAGAGCAGGGAGTCACGCAGAGGCACAGAAGGCAGCCTCTTCTGTGGCTGAGGATGCTGAACTAGCTCCAACTGCCAGGGTTGGACTCAAACTGCCAGAGTGGAGATTCCAGTTGGACATCAGGAAGAATTCCTTGACGATAAAGGCGGTTTGACAGTGGAACAGATTGCCACTGGAGGGAGGTGGTGGATTCTCCCTCACTGGAGACCTTCAAGCAGAGGCTCGACCGGCACCTGCTGGAGATGCTCTAGGGGGATTTCCTGCCCCAGGCAGGGGGTTGGACTAGATGACCTTGAAGGTCCTTTCCAACTCTATGGTTCTCCAGATCATAGCCTTGATGCAAGGCTGGTGTTTCTCGTGCGACAAAGGTTTAAGCTACACCTTCCACCTTTTGAGGCAACAGGTGGGATTTTGCAAAGAGAAACGGACGCTGGGAGATAAACTAGCAATAGGAATTTTGGGGAGGCTTCTGCCCCCAAATTTCACCCTTGCTCCAAAAAGGGCACCCTTGTGCCCTTACGGTGCTCATCACACCAAAGTGGCCTCCCAAGATCACATCTCCTGGCCTGTGTCCAGTGGTGTCATTCAAATGATTTAGGAACAGGACCTCACTTTTGATTGGCACTTGTTGGGAACCCGGAACCAGCCACGGAGCCCGTTAGGATCCGGCACGCCCGTTCTGGTCCGTTCCCCCTGAATGACATCACTGCCTTCGCCCCCCTAGGAATCTGGAGTCGCTCCTTTTAACCCTCTGAGTGCCGGCCAACCAAGAAGAAAAGCTCTTTGCAGAGGAATTGGGAGGGGGGAGAGTGAAGTGGGCGGAGTCAGCCCTAATTTTAACTAGTGGAACTGAGTTCCCCCGCGTTCCCCCTGCATGACATCACTGCCTGTGTCCCCACATTTTAACTAGTGGAACTGAGTTCCCCCGCGTTCCCCCTGCATGACATCACTGCCTGTGTCCCCACGTAGCGTACGGTGTCCTATTGTCCCGCCGATGCTTCTTGTCATCTCACGGCTTGGCGAAAAGAAATCAAGCAAATTGCCCCAGACCTCAAGAGGCGATGTAGACGCAACAGATGAGGCTGCAGGTGCCCAGGGGAACGAGAGCATGTGTTGGGGAGGAAATAAGGCTGATGAGGAGAGAAGGGGGGTGAGGCAGGGCTTAGCTCCCAGCAGGATCGACAAAGGATAGATTAGCAAGTGAGAAAGTGCTTTCCGCCCCTTCCATGGGAAGCACAAGCCGCAGAATTGATTGCGAGCGTTGTGTGTGCGGCAGAGCAAAAAGGAGACAGCTGCACCGCTCAGGGTTTACTAAATAACGGAACGTTTAAAAGCCGTTTGTCCGGTGGAGATTGACGGAGGGACTGTTCTTTTTTCCGCTTTTCCTCCTGCTAACAGGGTGCTGTAAGCCATCAAGGCCTTTACAACATGCTGAAAGAAAGAAGCACAGAGGACAGCCTTCTCCCCTGTCGATCGGCTCTTCCTATTTTCTACTCCAGCCGTATTCAAACTGTTTAGACTGGGACCCACTTTTTAGAACGGCACTCGTGCCGGGACCCACCGGAAGTGACATCATTAACTTGGAAGTGATGCTGTGGCAGGAAGTCACATCATCAAGCAGGAAGTGCTCTCATTGCCACATAATAAAATGACACCCCCTGCAATGCAAACTGGCATTCCCGGACGGCGGCAATTGCACAACCATGAAACATCGTCTGTGTGTTGGCCTCTCTGACTCTGAGAGTGGTCCAAACATACTTGATGGTGGCCCTTGTGCTGGCCAGACTTTGCTTTATTTACCTCAGAATTTTACCTCAGAATTTTACCTGAGAAATTTACCTCAGAACGCCAGATACAAGCGAGTGGTATTTGGACCACTCTCGGAGTCAGGGAGGATGGCGCACGTCTGTGTGCTGGCCTCTCTTTCTGAAAGTGGTCCAAACGTACTTTACGGTGTCCCTTGTACCGGCCAAACATTGCTGGCCTAATTGGGCAGTTTAACTCCAGGTTAGGATTGTGCTCTCTCCTGAATGTCATGGCTTTTGGAGACTCAGTTCACATTGTGCGTGTGTGCTTGCGTGCGCTTGCGTCAGCCCTGCAATGCGTAACAACCAGCAAAACTCTCAGTGGGGTGCTGAAACTTCCAGATGCTTCCATTGTGGATCCATGGAATATCACAGCACAGCCTCCCACACCAAAGTGACACTGTACATAACCCTACCGGAGGGGGCAATGTTGTGATGGTTCAGACAATATCTGAACACCGTGTACCCCCCCCCCATCATTTCTTACCCCAAAGTCAAAGCAGTTGAACGAGGAGTGGAAGTAATTCCTGGGCCCCAAGCCATACATCTTCAGGGACATCTCAGTGAGGAACAAGCCAAGGAACACAAACTCGGCAAAATCTGGAAGGAAAACGGCAGAGAGTGAAATCCCTCAGATATTTGATATTACTATTGCGCGATCACGGCGATGCTAGTCCTCATTGTAAAATACTTCCTGTTTGGTAAAGAAATCTTCTGTGTTGATATTACATTGAGAGTGCAATTCTAACCTGGAGTTAGGCCAGCAAAGTCTGGCCACCACAAGGGACACCGTAAAGTATGTTTGAACCACTCTCGGAGTCAGGGAGGCCAACACACAGATGTGCGCCATCTTCCCTGACTCCGAGAGTGGTCCAAACACGCTTTACAGTGCCCCTTGTGCTGGCCAGATTTTGCTTTATTTACCTCATACTTACCTCAGAATTTTGCCTCAGAAATTTACCTTTGCTAGCCTAACTGTGCCGGCCTCACTCCAGGTGAGGATTGCGTTCTGAGCATGTTTTACTCGGATCTTGTTTGTAATCAGCACGATACAATTCAGAATAAAGAAATGTGACCACTACGAAGAAACAACACCCTGCTTAAACTGAGAAATGACAGCTAATGAGTGTAAACTAGCAAATGTTCCGACACATTCTCTGTGGCCGGGGCAGACTGCTTGGACCATCTCCCATGAGCAACAGGCCCGGCTCAAGCCTTGAGCTCCAACATCAGGTTGGGTTCGGGTGCAAGGAACCAAACTGATGGGTGCAAGGGCCAAAGTCCATGTGGGGCCTCTAGGCCTCAGCCTAGTCAGCCTAATGGATAATATGGTCCAGCTCCTGGCACTAGTTTTGAATTATGGTGTTGGAGAAGACTCTTGAGAGTCCCCTGGACTGCAAGGAGATCCCATCGGTCAATCCTCCAGGAAGTCAAGCCTGATTGCTCCCTGGAAGGACAAATCCTGAAGCTGAAGCTCAAATGCTTTGGCCACCTCATGAGAAGATAGGACTCTTCAGAAAAGACCCTCATGCTGGGAAAGATCGAAGGCCAAAGGAGAAGGGGGCGGCAGAGGATGAGATGGTTAGACATTGTCACCGAAGCAATGAACATGAAATTGGGCTAACTCCGGAAGCTAGTGGAGGACAGGGAGGCCTGGCGTGCTGTGGTCCAGGGGGTCGCGAAGAGTCGGACACGACTTAGCGACTGAACAACAACAACCTGGCACTAGTTCGACTCGCAAAGCCAAGGTGTTAAGAATGGCCGACTGTCCATTCCCCGTGACAACAGCTCTCGTTTCCACTGTTCCTTTTCAGCCGACAGATCAGGTTCCAGGTTCCTCCTGACAAAGCCCTTCCTACCTAATTGGGGGAACAAAAAATGCAATTCTGCGCTCAGCCTTCCCGAGATTTAATTTAACCTGCGGCTTTTCATGTGGGGGGAAGGAGAGCTTAAGCGGTGGAGGCTGGATTCCAGTCGTTTAATTCAATTTTGAAATGCGTGCTCTGGGCAAGGAGAAGGCCAGTCCTTTTCTACCCAATATATTTGAATTACCTCCTTAGCAGCTCATCGTGTCAATCACTGACGGATTAATTCCATTTTCGTGCGGGCACAATGGCTGAGGGCATTAGAGGTGGGCTGTAGCCAGGCAGGGCTAGAGAGTCGGGTTCTCTCCCCGCACATATACAAGCACATGGCTGGGTTGGGGAGTTGGCTACCCCAGCTTTTCAGCTATTCTTAAAACTAAAAAGCACTCCTAACTGCAGAGCAGTGGTATTCAAACTTTTGAGACCGGGACCCACTGTTCAGAATGCCACTCACGTCGGGAAGTGATGTCATTAACCTGCAAGTGGTGCTGTGGCAAAGGAGTGACATCATCAAGCAGGAAGTGCTGTCATTGCGACGTCATCGAATGACACTCCCGGAATGCCAAACTGGCAAGCTTGGACTGCAGGCATTGCACAACCAGGAAAGAGGACAGGACAGAAAGCGAGATGAGGATAAAATACGATGGAAAAAGCACTGAACTGAGAACGGGATTTAAAAAGAAACGCCACTTGAAAATTCAAACCGATACCACTCACAAAAGGAATATAACAAGAGGAAGGTCTGTAGTTTCCAAGATGGCTGCTCCCAGCTTTCTGCGACACACCTGACATCAGGTTGTGGCCCCCTAGATAGGTCCCAACCCACAGTTTGAATAACCCTGATCTAGCCTTTCTCTGTGTCCTTCGTGGCTCCAGGGAATTCCTTTTCAATCCCAGTCCAGCCTTCTTCCGAGCATTGATCACAGCGCGACTGAGTTTTCTTTGTGTGTCTGCATGTGCGCGAGTGTGCGCACACATAAATTATTGAACAGGCTGCCATTTTGCAATGGGCTCTAGCTCCCTAAGCTGCCGTTCCATTTCATATCGGTACCTCTGGAAACAGATACATTTTGAGCCTGGAAGCTTGAAGCCCACCAGGGCCTTATAGAAAGGGTGAGTGTAATCCACAGACACAGACACACAAAGAAGAGAACCAGCAACAACCAACCTTAAGCTGTCCTCTTCCAGAAACTGTACCTAAAATATTCTGCAGACATTACACAAGCCCCCCCCAACACACACACAGACCTCTGCATATTGATATCCCCAGGGAGCTGTGTTTCAAAGGCAAAACACGTGCTCAGTGCAAAACTAATAGCAGAAATGAGGATGGCAACAAGGGAACACAGGACTGAATGGGCCGAAGAGCCGAGGTTTTCAAACCAGGGTTCTGACCAACGTTCTGAAGTGATGTGGTGGCAGGAAGTGACATCATCAAGCAGGAAGTGCTGTCATGGTCACATAAGGAAATGACACTCCTGAAATGCGAACTGGCATTCCTGGACTGCAGCAGTTGTACAACCAGGAAACAGCCCTGACTGAAAACAGGATTAGGACCAAATAGGATGTAAAAGCACTGAACTAAAAAAAAAATTATTTTTTTTAAAGCCTCACTTGAAAATTCAAACAGTTAACACTCGCAAAAGGAATATAACAAGAGGCAGCTCTGCCGTTTCCAAGATGGCTGCTCCCAGCTTTCCGTGACGCACCTGACATCAGGTGGCGACCCACCAAGTGGATCCTGACCCACAGTTTGAATAACATTGCTCTATGTCACAAAGGTCTGTCCCTGTACAAGGGCTATGTATCTGGGGCTGGGGGGGAGGGTCCCAACAGGGTCTCTGGCCCCACACTTCCTATCTCAACCAACCTGACAGACTGAGTTTGGTGCTTTGAGGGCACCAGACTGGCTGCATTATAGAATCCTTCAATTGTCTTTAGCGACTTGATTCCTGTCCACCCAGCCAAATAAAGGCAAAGCATCAGTACTTGCTGTGTGGACAACTCCACAGGGAGGCAGGGAGGCAGACAGGGGAACGTATTCAAACTCACCAAACAGATCACAAGAAGACCTATCGAGTCTGTGATTCCTGATTGGCTAGGATTGGTATTAAAAATGCACCAAACAGATCACAAGAAGACCTATTGAGTCTGTGATTCTTGATTGGCTAGGATTGGTATTAAAAAACGCAGCAAACAGATCACAAGATGACCTACTGAGTCTGTGATTCCTGATTGGCTAGGATTGGTATTAAAAACGCAGCAAACAGATCACAAGAAGACCTATTGAGTCTGTGATTCCTGATTGGCTAGAATGGGTACTAAAACAACAGATCTCCTGGGCACGGCATCGGATAGGCTACTAGGACATGAAACAAAAGCTTTCCAATCCTTTGCTGCTAAGCGGATGGGGTTTGCTTTTTTCAAATGGCTCGAAACATTTGACAGTGTCACACCAAGAAAGTTAATCAGAGCATTTCGACAAACAGAGAGTAAAAAAAAAAAAAAAAAGTAGGAGAGCGGGGAGGAATCAATGCTGACACCACAGGCTCCCAGCAGCAGTTAATTTGCAGCGTAATTAAATTCTCCCCAGAGGAACAGGCCTGATTGGATTAGAGGCGCCCACATCATGCTTGGGGTGTTGTTTGTCCTCCTGGGGCAGACTCAGCTCCCTGCTCTGCTGAAGTTCACACATCTTACTGCATCCTATGAATCCTTCTAAATCAGCGGTTCCCAACTTGGGGGTCATCACCTGCTGGCAGGCATGCTCTTCTTGGGGTGGGACTTTGTTGTTGTTCAGTCGCTAAGTCATGTCTGACTCTTCGCGACCCCCTGGACCGCAGCACGCCGGGCCTCCCTGTCCTCCACTAGCTTCCGGAGTTCGTCCAATTTCATGTTCATCACTTCGGTGACACTATCTAACCTCTGCCGCCCCCTCCTCCTTTGGCCTTCGATCTTTCCCAGCATGAGGGTCTTTTCTCAAGAGTCCTCTCTTCTCATGAGGTGGCCAAAGCATTGGAGCTTCAGCTTCAGGATTTGTCCTTCCAGGGAGCAATCAGGCTTGACTTCCTGGAGGATGGACCGATTGGATCTCCTTGCAGTCCAGGGGACTCTCAAGAGTCTTCTCCAACACCATAATTTGAAAGCATTTATTCTTCGGCGCTCTGCCTTGCTTATGGTCCAGCTCTCACAGCCATACATTGCTACTGGGAAAACCATAGCTTTGATTAGGTGAACCTTTGTTGGCTAGTGTAGGACACTATGCCTTTAAGGAGGGCAGTGATCCCACTGTGAACCTGTAGCTGCCATCAGTAGAGCACTTTTGGGTTTCACGGCCACCAAACATACTTACCCTTGTTTGGTGGTGGTTTGGAAGTGCAGTTCTAATGGTAGTTACAGGTCCCTGATTGGTTGTGCTCTCCTAACCTGGAGTGCAATCCTAACCTGGAGTTAGGCTGGCACAGTTAGGCCAGCAACGTTTGGCCGGCACCAGGGACACCGTAAAGTGTGTTTGGACCACTCTCGGAGGCTGGCACCTCCACAGGCACCTTGCACCAGGGAGGCTCCGGTCTCTCTGAAAGCTGTGTGCCCCCTAAATGCCTGCCTGCTCCAGCGTAGCCTTGGATTGTGCCCTGAGAAATAACCCAACTTCTTGCTGCGTTCTCAGGAAAACGGCAGGCTCTAGCATCACATTGACAGCACTTCCGGTGGGTCCCGGACAGAGGGTCGTTCTAAAAAGTGGGCCCTGGCGCTAAAACGTTTGAGAACCACTGTCCTAGAGCGTCTCCAGCGTGTGCCTGTTGCATCTCTGCATGAAGTCCAGTGAGGGAGAATCCACCGCCGCCCCTTGCAGTCTGTTCCACACACATTTTCCCCCTGTATGTGAGACCCCCTGCTAAGACGGTGTCCGTTCTCTGGGTCCCCCACCAAAGCCACTGTCAGTCAGCCTTCGCATTCCTGCAAGGTGTTGCTTTGCTCAAGATGAAATCCTTTGGCTTTCCGCCTTCGGCTCGATTTCGCCAGCATCCCTGCTGCGTGCACAAAACCTATCACCCTGCCCTCCCACCTCCCCGACCAGTTCTCTTCCTTCCTCCCAAGCACCACTGCATAATTTCTTCCCTTTGATCAGCTTCGCAATGAGAGCAGCCCTCTCTGGTTCTTTGCTTTCGTTTCGGCTGCACGCCGCCCGTCTAATTTTTCACCCGTTTTGTAATTAACAAGAACGCGCCTTCTAACACCAGCTGGGAGATGAATATCTGCTCATAAAGTGCTCTCCTTTAAGCACACATGGCGGGAAGCACTGGTGTGCAGGGAAAGTGGCGCCTTTCGGGGGGGGAGGGAGGCAGATGGAAGTCCGGAGACGTTCTGAAGCACTTGGCCCCAGCCGGCACGGAGAAAACACTTTCGGGGCGCAAGCCCGGGAATGACGTCGTGCCATCGCGTTGGCGCAACGTCACTAGTGCCAATGTGGGGGCGCCAATGGGAGCTCCCGCATTGGCGCAGGAGCTCTTGGGCTGAGCCACCCTTGCGCCAAGCTATTCAGGCGCCAATTCCGGGCGGTGCAGTCCTGGGGGGAGGAACTGGGCAGGGGTGGGCAGGCAGGCTAGGGGGAATGCGGGCCAGGGAGGGGCTGGGGTGCAGCCATTAGGCCACACCCAAGGCTCTGTTGGGAGGCTGCACGGCCCCGATTCAGGCTGTGTGGTTTCCTCGGGTCTGCGCCTGCTCAATAGCCCTAACCCTACAGAGAGGCTCCCTAGCGCACCTAAAGTGTCCCGGATACGGCACAGGCTCACCAGCCGCGCCATTCCAGCACAACGTAGGACTGCACTCTCCGGCAGATGATCTCCAACTATCCTGCCCCCTCTACCCAGTTATTTCCGCTTGTTCCCAGTTGGCAATTCCCCTCTGAAACGACAAAATGGGTCCTGGAGTCGGGCCCGGCGCCAGACCTTACTGCATGCGCTGGGTGTGCCTTATCTGCAATACCAGCACCTATGGTGCGCTCGTACCACAGGCACTGGAGGGCTCAGGGTTGAGCCCCGAGACTGCAATCCTACCCGTACTCCCCTGAGTTGTGATCCACTTCTAGGCTCCGACCCGTCTGTGGAAACCCTCTGGCTTAGCGGAAAAGGTACGGCAGAATGAGGACACGTTAATTCTGTGAGCTGGAAGACCACGTTACAGAAGAAGGAATTTCAGGACGAAATTCTTGGTGTTCAGGGTGGTTTGGCTGTGGAAAAGATTGCCGAGAGAGGCGATGGATGGATGGATTCTCCCTGATTGGAGATCTTCAAGCAGAAGGTCAACAGGCAACAGTTGGAGATGCTCTAGGAAGATGGCTTGCTACAGGCAGGGGGTTGGCCTAGATGACCTTGTGGAGGGGGGCCTTCCAATTCTATGATTCTACGAAAGCCAAGCCATGACCCTTAGCCGTTCCTGTACAGCCCCCAGCCCGCGATGGTGAAGGAGGTGATGGATGGATTCTCTCTCACTGAAGACCTTCAAGCAGAGCAGGGGCGGACCTAGTCAAAATGGCGACCGGGGCACCCAATAGAAGTGCACCCCCACGGGAGCCCAAATCTACCCGTTAGAAATGGCCATGGGTAGACCTGGGCTCTGGCGCCCCCCTAGACGGCCCCAAATTGGCGCCCAGGGCTCATGCCCCCCCTGCCCCCCTAGATCTGCGACTGAAGCAGAGGCTCAACAGG
>JAJKFI010033434.1:0-12803 GCA_029204185.1 Lerista edwardsae
ACTACTACTACTACTACTACTACTACTACTACTACTACTACTACTACACCGTATCAGACCAACAATACCAGTCAATGATATTTGTGCGATCTTTTTCATCTACTGACTGTGTTTCATGTGTTTTGAAGAAGAAGAAGAAGAAGAAGAAGAAGAAGAAGAAGAAGAAGAAGAAGAAGAAGAAGAAGAAGAAGAAGAAGAAGAAATCAGACCAACAATAATATCAGACCAACAACACCAGTCAATGTTATTGGTGTGATCTTTTTGCAATACTGACTGTGTTTCATGTGTTTCGAATAAATAATCATAAATCTATGCACAAATTTGCTCTTAGAACAACCCTGAGGTTAGGGAAAAAAGGGAGGGCACACACACATACACACACACACACACACACACACACACACACACACTTCCTCTGTGTTCTGAGCTGCACAGAGCATTTCTGCGGCAACACAGCCTGGTTAGGCCGGACAATAATATCAAACGGGCTTCTAACCATGAACGGATTTTGTAGCTTAACTTTGGCCACTAAGTAGGTGACTCCACACAATTGGCGGTGCCTGATGATGGGCAAGGGTAGACTCAGGGCCAGCGTTGCTGGAGAGAAAACAGGCCCTCCCCCTTCCACCTGCATTCCTCAGAAAGGTCCAGCGACTTGGAGGGGCTCACTTGGTATCACAGCGGACTCCCCCAGAGGGGCGGTGACAGTGACCGGAATGTTCACAGTGGCGGTCTTGTCCAGAGGCGGTTGAGCCATGCGCGTGACATTCTTCTGGTTGTCGGCGTCCTCTGGCTGCTCAGGCACCCTCTGCAGGCAGGTGCTGGGCAGGGTGTGCAACGGGGCGACGCTCATGCTCACGCTCATGCCGGGCTGCGCATCGAACGGCCCTTCCCTGTTGGTACAAAAGCAGAGACCACAACAGCCAGTTTCAACCTTATGGCACGCTGACAAGGCGCTAACGTTTTCAGGGCACACCGTCAAACTGACAAGGCTCACCGTGCCAACGGCCCCACTCATAAATGGCCCTCCCCCAAAGTCCCGTGGCACACCTGCAGATCATTTGCGGCACACCAAAGTGTGGCTGAAAATCACTGGGCTAGAACATCACTTCTTCCTATAAATAGGGCTGTTTGGCAGGCACAGAGCTGAGGGGGGCGTGGCCTGGGGATCGGAGCTCCGCCCACCTCCCCAGCTCCACCCACCTTCCCAGGACGGCACACCTCCTGGCCCACCCACCACCCGCCTGGACACGCCCTCCCTTCTGCCCAGAAGCGCCCCTGCGTCAGCTGAACTAGGCTGGCGCAGGAGCGTTGCGCCACTGGTTTCGGGCCACGCTGTCGGGCCAACACCAGCAGCTAGCGCCGGGAAACGCCGGTCCTTGGATTGTGCCTTGAATGAGACGGACCAATAACTGGACTCACAGGCGGCGTAATGTCTTGTCTGGCGTTAACGCCAAACTGGGCATCTTAAGCGGCTGACCCAACCCCTCGCTTGCAGGGGCGGACCTAGTCAAAATGGCACCCGGGGCACCCAATAGAAGTGCGCTCCCATGGGAGCCCAGGTCTACCCACCAGAAGCAGCCCTGGGTAGACCTGGGCTCCATGGAGCCCAGCTCTACCCATTGGGACCAGCCACGGGTAGAGCCCAGGTCTACTCGCGACTGGTCCCAATGGGTAGACCTGGGCTATGGAGCCCAGGTCTACCCGCGCAATGTTGTGGGGGCCACTGGTGCCCCCCTAGACGGCCCCAAGACAGAGCCCAGGGCTTGTGCCCCCCTGGCCCCCCCTAGATCCGCCACTGCTCGCTTGGCCACACCCACACCTGGCGCGTCACCACCACCGAGCCCCCTGCGCTTCCTCACCTCAGCTGATGGTTCCGCAGCTCCTTCTCGCCGTTCTCCTTGTCCACCGACTCGTAGGTGGAGAGGGCCTTGTGCCGCATCCGGTGCCTTCTGTGGGGCTCCTCGCCACCCTCCCCTTTGGAGCCCAGGTCGCCCTCCCGGTTCCCTGGCCTGGCTCCGCCCCGGTGGCGGGAACGTCGCTCCGTCTTGGCGCCGTTGATGGCGCCGTTGCCCTCCTTGGCTTGCCGCTCGGCCGAGTGCCGGTGGCCACGGTGGCGCCGGTGCTCCTTCTCGGCGCCCTCCTCCACGGAGCCGCGGCGGTGGTGCCGCCGCCCCCCTTCCTGGCCTCTGTTGCGCTCGCCTCTCCCTTCCTTGCCACCGCCGTCCCCTTCTTTGCTGCGGCTCCTGGGGGGCCGGCGCCGCTCCTCCTTGTAGTTTGCGCCAGACTCCCCGTTCTCGGCCTTGGGCGCGTGGCACTGCTCCTGCTCCGCCACCTTGTCCTTGTCCCGATGGCGGTGGTGCTTCTGGGGGCCCTCCGTGCCCTCCGCCAGCAGGACCTTGGCTTGCTCTCCCACCTCCTGGGCCTCCTCCGGACTCGGCTTGTTGACGTGGTTGTTGCAGCCGTCGGTCCGCGGCTCGACCACCAGCGGCCGGTCCAGGTGGGTCTTCATATCCGGCCGGATGTGGAGGTTGGTGGCGTAGCGCACCCGGTCCTCCGGGTCCAGCTCGTTGTACAGCGCTTCGCAGCTGGTCCGGAAGTTGTGGATGCGGATTTGGCTGGTCCTCTGCTCCCACACAGACTTGGATTTGGAGGCGTTCTGCTGTTTGCTGCAGGAGAGAGGGGCAAACCAGGGTAGGGTGAAGGCAGATAAGAGAGGGGAGCAGTAAGGGGGCAGAGCGAGACAGCACCATCACACTGGCCCCAAGGGTAGGCCAAACGAACGTTTCAGCCGAGACTGCAAAAGCTGGGGTGGCGACAGAGTGGATCACAGAGGGAGAGAAAGGAGGTGACACCCGCGGGGAAATGATTGTTTTCGATGGTCTCTTTTGCAAGTGTGCTTAAGAACATACGAGCATCAGAAGAGCCCCACGGGATCAGGCCAAGGACCCATCTGGTCCAGCTTCCTGCATCTCACTGTGGCCCACCAGGTGCCTCAGGGAGCACACGAGACCACAAGATGCCTGCATCCTGTGGCCACTCCCTTGTATCAGGTGTCCTGAGGTAAAATTCTGAGGTAAACAACTTGCAACCCAATCTGGGCCTTAAGAACGTTAAGAATAGCCCATCTGGATCAGGCCAAAGGCCCATCTGGTCCAGCTTCCTGCATCTCACAGTGGCCCACCAGGTGCCTCAGGGAGCACACAAGACCACAAGATGCCTGCGTCCTGTGGCCACTCCCTTGTATCAGGCGTCCTGAGGTAAAATTCTGAGGTAAACAACTTGCAACCCAATCTGGGCCTTAAGAACGTAAGAACAGCCCAGCTGGATCAGGCCAAAAGGCCCATCTAGCCCAGCTTCCTGCATCTCACAGTGGCCCACCAGATGCCTCAGGGAGCACTCAAGGCAAGAAGATACCCACATCCCTTGCAGCTAAGGTAGCCTACTTCTAAAACCAAGAGGCTGCACATACCCATCCTGGCTTGTAACCTGTGATGTGCTTTTCTTTCATCATCTGTCCAATCCCCTTTCGAAGGCATCTAGGCCAGATGCCATCACCCTATCTTGTGTCAAGGAGTTCCGCAGGCTAATCACACACCGAGAAGTATTTCCTTTTGTCCTCCGCCACTCCATTTGAGTGGATCTCCTCTGGTTCTGGAGTTGTGGGTGAGGCAAAAAGGACTTCCCTTGAAAACACTCTATCTATCCCTGCTGCTCTTATTATTGACAGATTTGGAGTGTCTGTGAAGTTGAGAGGTACAGACAAGGAACAAAGCAAGCCTGCTGCTGTCACTTAGGAAATCAAATCTCTTTGCTCGCTCACGGCTCCAAAATCCAGGCAAAAAAAAGAAAATTCCCCATTCACAAAATCCAGGTGGCATCCCAATGTTTTCCCCTAACTCTGTAGGGCTTTCTCAAAAGAATCAAAGTAAAAAGCTGACATCTAGAACTCCCTTGGAGCAGAATAACTCACTCTACTGTGTAAAACAAACTCAGCAAATATTCCTGCCTCTGCCTCCAACAGGGACTATTCAGATCGAGATACCAGGAAAGCTATGAGAGATTTTTTAAGTCAGGCCTTTTCATTCAACCGGCTGTTAAGTGATCCCACCCCCAATTGCCTAATTAGCCCATTCCATCACCTAGTTGTCTGTTTCCTTTGTTCTTAAAGGCACGTAGGTTTTCAGCTTATTTTTGAAGAAGAGCACAATCCTAATCCGGAGTTAGGCCGGCACAGTTAGGCCAGCAAAGTTTGGCCGGCACAAGGGCCACGGTAAAGCACGTTTGGACCACTCTCAGAGGCAGGGAGGATGACGCACGTCTGTGTGCTGGCCTCCACAGACTCCAAGAGTGGCCCAAACATACTTTACGGTGTCCCTTATGCTGGTGAGACTTTGCTTTATTTACCTCATACTCACCTCAGAATTTTACCTCAGAAATTTACCTCAGAACGCCAGATACAAGGGAGTGGTGTTTGGACCACTCTCGGAGTCAGGGAGGATGGTGCACATCTGTGTGTTGGCCTCTCTGACTCTGAGAGTGGTCCAAACACACTTTACGGTGTCCCTTGTGCCGGCCAAACTTTGCTGGCCTAACTGTGCCGGCCTTACTCCAGGTTAGAATTTTGCCCTAAGACTCTCCTCTTTTTTGTTCATGTTGTCGTGATGCTTATAGATTTGGATGGTTTCCCTATAGATCTCTGCTTGGTATTACTATTCCCTCACCAAGACCTGCATTTGCTCAAAGCCAATCTGGTGTCCGGTACTCAAATTACGGTCAGCTACTGGGTTAATCTGCTGCTGCTGGGCTTTCTGATCAGAAGGTTGGCAGTTCGAGACCACGTGACGGAGTGAGCTCCCATCGCTTGTCCCAGCTCCTGCCAACCTAGCAGTTCAAAAGCACATAAAAATGAGAGTTGATAAATAGGAACCACTTCGGTGGGAAGGTAACAGTGTTCCGTGCACCTCGGCGTATAGTCATGCCAGCCACATGACCACGGAAGCTTGTCCTCGGACAAAACGCCGGCTCTACAGGCGTAGATACGGATATGAGAACCTCCCCCTACAGTCGGTCACAACTAGACCATTCGGTCGTGGGGAAACCATTACCTTACTGCTGATTTGTGAACTTGCCCTGGGCTACAGTATCTTTGGTGTTCTTTATATCCTAGCATCTACCAACACTACATTTTAAGATTCAACCAATACTTTAAGAACCAACATATTAACCACTCACCTAAGTCAATCTTCCTAGTTAGGGACTGCCAATGACCACAAACAAACAAACAAACAAACAAACAAACAAAAAAGCCGACTTTGTGTGACTTTTGTGACACGTATAGTCACTCAGGCAGTATACAGTGTACGTGATGTTCATTCAATTCTGCAGAGCATTTTTTTGGTGTCTAGAGTGCTACGAAGGAACCTTTTGCCGGATATCTTAGGTGGCAACAAGCCAAAGGTGGCAACAAATACCTCAAGCAGGCAAGCAAGCAAGCAAGCAAGCAAGCAAGCAAGCAAGCAAGCAAGCAAGCAAGCAAGCAGTATTTCTATACTGCTTTTCAACACAAAGTTGACAAAGCGGTTTACAGGCAAATAATAATAATAAAGTTCAATGGCTCCCTGTCCCAAAAGGGCTCACAATCTTGAAAACAACAGCCCACTAGAAAGACACTGTGCAGGGGTGAAGAGGGACAATTGCTCTCCCCCTGCTAAATATAAGAGGAGCACCGCTTGGAAAAGGGCCTCCTGCCCAGTTAGCAGGGTTGCAAAGGGCAAATGGAAACGCTCTTAAAGAGGAACCACAGGTCAAAGACTTGGGAGACGTGAAGACCATCTATACTAGCACAACGCTGCACGTTGCAGGAAATGATCAACAGTGTTTTTTCCAGTATTCAACACAAGCAGTTTACAGATAAAAGAAAATACCTAAATGGCTCCCTGTCCCAAAAGAGCTCAAGTTCTGGCAGCGTAAGGCCCAGGATGCGATTGGGCTGCCATTCTCAAGACCTTCATAAGCCCCGATTTCCATGCAGAGCTGCTTCTTTGCCACAAGCAGCCAGTGTTTCATGGCAGCAGCAATTTCGTTCCCCAGCTCCTTGGCTGGTCTGGCTGCAAACTCCAGCCCGGTTTCCCCCCTGGACATCTACGGCACCGAAAGACTCTGCTCTTTCGCTTACAGCACCTGGCTAGCGGCTTTTGACAGCCAGCGTTTTGCACGAAGCGTTAAGGCGACACATTAGTCGTTTAAAAGGCAATTACAGCCGAGGTGCAAAGTGGCTTCCCTAAGAGCGCGAGCGGGAAATTTACTGGCGCATCAGGCTTTGGATATTAACAAGCCCATCAAACACACTTGGCTGCAAGACGACAGGCTCCTCGAGGTTTAAAAAGGCTTCTCTGGGCACGCAAGTGATGCTGCGGGAATCGCTGCCAGCGATGCTCGCCTGGCGCTTTCTTACAAGTCTGTTGCTGGGACAACGTGAGATCCCGACTCGCTGCTCTTTGCCCCAGCTAAACAGCCGGTTTCGGACTGGACCGTGATGTCCAGTGATGTCATGCAGTGATGTCATGCAGGGGGTACGCGGGGGTACGCGAGTACCGGTTTCTAGGATTACAGCTGGCCCCGCCCATTCGCCCGCCCACTCATCGACTCCGCCCTCTGCAACGTTTGAATTTCCTGCATGTTTGAGTTGCCTGCATGTTCTCAGAGCCAGGCAGGCAGGCAGGCAGCGAGCAGAGTCTTTCCTTTCCTTGCCACTGAAAAATGAGTTGCTCTGGGGTTTTAACATGATGCCAGGCCTCCTTCACATGTTCTGGGGGTGCTGTGGAATACTGTTGCAACTGTTGGGTCAGTTTAAAATCATCTGAGGCCTCAAAAAGGGCTTTTTTCATGTCACTTCCTGCCACGACATCACTTCTGGCTTATGATGTCACTTCCGGTGGGCGGGTTCCGACACGTGCCAATCAAAAGTGAGTACCTGTTCTTAAATCATTTAGATGACACCACTGACCAGAGGGCACCGAGCGCAGGATAATCAGATGTCCTTTTCTTCCAGAGCACGTCCTACATTTCAACCTTCTGTCCTGCGTCCATTTCAAAACATCCTACATCAGTGGTTCTCAAACTTTTTAGACAGGGACCCACTTTTCAGAACAGCACTCATGCCCAGACCCACCGGAAGCGATGTCCTTAATTTGAAAGTGATATCACAGCAGGAAGTGACATCATCCAGCAGGAAGTGCTGTCATTGCAACACAATAAAATGACACTCCTGAAATGCAAACTGGCATTCTTGGACGAAAGCAACTGTACAACTGTGAAACATCCCTGACAGAAAGCCAGATTCGGGCCAAATAACCTGAACGTGATGTCTTAGCCGGAAGTGATGTCATTAAGCAGGAAGTGCTGCCACTGTAACATAATAAATGGACACTCCTGAAATGCAAACTGGCATTCTTGGACGGCAGCAATTGTACAGCCAGGAAACATCCCTGACAGAAAGCAAGACTGGGACAAAATATGATGTAAAAGCACTGAGCTGAAAACAAAATTAAAAAAAAACCCTCACTTGAAAATTCAAACTGTTAACATTCACAAAAGCAATATACGACAGCAATGTGCTCTCTATAGGATTGTGCTCCAAAACTATGGACACCGAATCAGTGGATACTGGGGCACGCCTGTATTTCTGTTCATCCCTAAGAGCGCAATCCTAACCTGGAGTTAGACCGGCACAGTTAAGCCAGAAAAGTTTGGCCTGCCCAAGGGCCAGCGTAAAGCGTGTTTGGACCACTCTCGGAGTCAGGGGGATGGCGCGCGTCTGTGTGCTGGCCTCTCTGACTCCAAGAGTGGTCCAAACATGCTTGACAGTGTCCCTTGAGCTGGCCAGACTTTGCTTTATTTACCTCATATTTACATCGGAATTTTACCTCAGAAATTTACCTCAGAATGCCAGATACAAGGGAATGGCGTTTGGACCACTCTCGGAGTCAGGGGTGATGGCGCGCATCTGTGTGCTGGCCTCTCTGACTCCAAGAGTGGTCCAAACATGCTTGACAGTGTCCCTTGAGCTGGCCAGATTTTGCTTTATTTACCTCATATTTACATCAGAATTCTCCTCAGAAATTTACCTCAGAATGCCAGATACAAGGGAGTGGTGTTTGGATCACTCTCGGAGTCGGGGAGGATGGCGTACGTCTGTGTGCTGCTCTCTCTGACTCCGAGAGTGGTCCATACATATTTTACGGGTGTCCCTTGTGCTGGCCAAACTGTGCCAGCCTAACTCCAGGTTAGGATTGCGCTCTCAGTCCGGGCTTCATCCCACAGCTCTGACCTCTGGCTGTGCCTCCTGGCTGACCACGGGCTACAGAAGGTCCACAGAAGGAAAGGAAAAAAAAAAAACCACAACCAACCAAGCAAGCCATTTTGACTCTAGACAGGGCACAAAGCACAAGGGTCGAAGGGGAAAAGGGGGAGACTGAAAGAGGACACACAGCGTGCAGGCAGACGCATGGAAGGAAAACAACATCTTGGAAAATGGAAAGACCAGCTCTCGGAATTGAATTACTCAGAAGCAACTCACAGGTGTGATGAGGGCAAAGCTGATCACTCTGTTCCGACAATTCCACAATGGAGGGTGTGACATGGGCAGAGGAAGACAAGGGGAGGGTGTGTGTGTGGAGGGGAAATCTACTTGTATTTGTCATATCAATCATCAAATCCAGTGGTATTCAAACTTTTTGACAGGGACCCACTCTTTAGAACGGCACTCATGCCGGGACCCACCAGAAGTGATGTCATTAACCTGGAAGTGGCGTTGTGGCAGGAAGTGACATCATCGAACAGGAAGTGCTGTCATTGTAACATAATAAAACGACACTCCTGACATGCAGATTGGCATTCTTGGAACATTAGCCATTGCCTGACGGAAAGCAAGATGAGGGCAAAATAGGATGCAAAAGCACTGAACTGAAAGCAATTTTTTTTTAAAAAAGCCCTCCCTTGAAAATGAAAGCAGTTACCACTCACAAAAGGAATATAAGAGGACGATCTGCAGTTTTCCAAGATGGCTGCTCCCAGCTTCCCGCCACCCACCTGACATCAGGCAAGTCAGCAAGTGAGCCCCGACCCAAAGTTTGAATAACACGGACCGAATCCACGCACTCGATATTGTATACAGAGGTGAACTCACGGTGAATTTACGCTGGAGACTGACGAGCTGCGCGAGACTGCGCCTCGACTTTGCTTTACAAAACTGCACATGCAAGAAACAAAAACAGAAACAGGAAGTGAGGAGAGAGGAAGGAACAGAGAGCAGGAATGCGACGGGGACGCCCGTGGGAGCCGGGGACGGGCCCCCACATCCCTCTGGGGCACAGGCTGCAGCATGCGTCTCGCAAGGAGCCCAGGCAAGCTTCGGGAAAAGCAGCACCCACAGAGACATCACCTGCTAGTTTGGGGGGGGGGAGGAATCAAACCAATGCCCTCCCAAATGGACATTATACCCAGTGATGTCATGCAGGGGGAACGTGGGGGAACTCAGTTCCACTAGTTAAAATTAGGGCTGACTCCGCCCACTTCACTCTCCCCCCTCCCAATTCCTCTGCAAAGAGCTTTTCTTCTTGGTTGGCCGGCACTCAGAGGGTTAAAGGGAGCGACTCCGGATTCCTAGGGGGGCGAAGGCAGTGACGTCATTCAGGGGGAACGGACCAGAACGGGCGTTCCGGATCCTAACGGGCTCCGTGGCTGGTTCCGGGTTCCCGAGAAGTGCCAATCAAAAGTGAGCTCCTGTTCCTAAATCATTTGAATGACACCACTGATTATACCGCCACCCAAAAGCCAGGCAAGGGGGGTGCTCTGATTCAAGAGGCCACACCCGTTCAGCCCTAAGTCCCTCCCCGACAACTGGATGTGACATTGTCGTCCCAAATCTTCATGGCGAGATCGTGGCTCCCCCCCCCGTGGCCTTCTCTACGCCCAGATTCCACTGCAGGTCCTGCTGTTAACGAACGTGACACAAATCACACCACGTCGGACCTTGAGATCCAAAGGGGATCCATTCTTACAGAAGCGTAGAGTTGGAAGCAAGCCACAGGGTCATCAGGTCCAACCCCCTGCCGGTTGCAGGAAAGCCTTCCAGAGCAGCCGTCCCCAAACTGGAGGGGGGTGCCTTCGTCCCTTGCCTGTTTGGGGCCACACAGGTGGGTCTGCTCTAGGGACTAGCCTCTTGAGTCCTCTTGAGTTTGCCCCAAAGCACTCCTTCACTCTTTCATCACCAAGTGCCTCAGGGAGGTGCCTCAAGGAGCACACAGGACAACCAGATGCCTGCATCCTGTGGCCACTCCCTTGTATCTGGCATTCTGAGGTAAATTCCTGAGGTAAATAACTTGCAACCCAATCTGGGCCTTAAGAGCGTAAGAACAGCCCTGCTGGATCAGGCCAAAGGCCCATCTAGTCCAGCTTCCTGTATCTCACAGTGGCCCACCAGATGCCTCAGGGAGCACACGAGACAACACGATGCCTGCATCCTGTTGCCACTCCGTTGTATCAGGCATTTTGAGGTAAATTCCTGAGGTAAATAACTTGCAACCCAATCTGGGCTTAAGAACATAAGAAGAGCCCTGCTGGATCAGGCCAAAGGCTCATCTAGTCCAGCTTCCTGGATCTCACCGTGTGCCTCCACGAGATGTAGGAGGAGCCTACACCACCAAGCTCCTTCCAGACAGGAGGTCCACCAGCCCTGGCCTTCAGGACCTCTAGCCTCTCATTTCAGGCCAGTTCTGTCAACAGCTGTAGCCTTTCAGCAAGTCTCAGTGCCTTCACCTAGCTTGAAGCGAGAGGAAAACGCTTTGTCCACTGCCAGTCAATATGGGACCCATGTTCTGACTCCATAAGGAAGCAACTTCCTACATTCAATTCAAGCATGGAATTCAAAACATTCCGGCCCACCCCCTTAGGTCATCTGAGGGGTCCTCCTTGCAAGTCATAGAATCATAGATTTGGGACCTACAAGGTCATCTAGTCCAACCCCCTGCCTGCAGCAGGAAATCCCCCTACAGCATCTCCAGTAGGTGCCTGTCAAGCCTCTGCTTGGAGATCTCAGTAAGGGAGAATCTACCACCTCCTCCCCAGTGGGCAATCTGTTCCACTGTTGAACGGCCCAGAATTTCTTCCTGATGTCCAACCGGAATCTCCTCTCTTGCAGTTTGTCCCCATTGGCCCTAGTTCTACTGTCAAAGGCAGATGAGAACGGATCTGTCCCTTCTTCCTTATGACAGCCCTTCAGATATTTGAAGGGTGCCATCATCTCCCCTCTCAGCCTTCTGTGCGGCCTTTCTCCCAAGTTAGGGGGTTGGGGGCACAGGGAGTGTTGGATCATCACAAGTACAATTTCAGTACCATGGAGAGCTCCTTCCTCCTAGAGCATCTCCAGCAGGTGCCTGTCGAGCCTCTGCTTGAAGGTCTCCAGTGAGGGAGAATCCGCCACCTCCCTCCAGTGGCAATCTGTTCCACTGTCGAACCGCCCTTATCATCAGGAAATTCTTCCTGATGTCCAGCCGGAATCTCCTCTCTTGCAGTTTGTCCCCATTGGACCTACTTCTACTGTCAGAGGCAGATGAGCACAAATTTATCCCTTCTTCTCTTCTGCATCAGGCTGCACTCAGGTAGAGCGAGGTACCAAAACTTTAAATGCAGGAAGGAAATGCAGACAAACCAGGGCTTGGTGTCATCACTCGTGCTTCTAGCCAAGTCCACACTGTGAAGCAAACTCCCTGTAGAGACAAGGCCGGCTCTCCCATGAAGCTGGCTGAGTCTGCCTAAGGCGGCAGACTGGCAAACACGCTCACCTCTGCTGTTTCTCCTTTTCCTCCCTGTATTTGAAAAACTGGAGGTGTGAACTTTGGTTCCTCCTGACCTTTCAAGGGACCTAGCTCTGTTCGCCCGCCCCCCTCCCAGCCCCAAAGCACCCACAGCTCTGCAGAAATGAACAGCGATATGGGACGTGCGGGATGGGATGGTGTGAAAAGGGCCCTTGTCCCCGTCTTGCCCCACGAAACATTACAAGCAAAGGAAGCGCGAAAGAGAACCAAAAGGACACAAACCACACGACACACACACACGAACACACAAAACGAGCGAGCTGAACAGGAAGCACAAAAAGATGTCGCAAGTGTCTCTGCGAAAATCTCACATGCCACAAGAAGAGGGAGTGGGTTTGTGTGTGTGTGGGGGGGGGAATGCCACCAAAGGGACAACTTTGCGACAGTTTCCTCCCCTCCATTGCAAACCTGGAGATGAGACCCACAGCTAGCGTCTGCCTATGCAAGGACAATGTCTCCTCCTGGGGTATTCAGATGCTCCTCCAGATGATAGCACCCTCTGGGTTCAGGTCAATGGGGAAGGAGGGTCTCAACTCCTGGCACTTTTCAGATAATGGCTCTTTTCCTTCTCTGCCATCAGTGCTCTGCCTCCCCTGAAGAGCCAGTCTGATATTGTACTGCAAGCATCACTGAGAGAGCAATCCTAACCTGGAGTTAGGCCAGCAAAGTTTGACCGGCACAAGGGACACTGACAAGTATGTTTGGACCACCCTCAGAGTCAGACAGGCCAGCACACGGATGTGCGCCGTCCTCCCCGACTCCGAGAGTGGTCCAAACGCCACTCCCTTGTACCTGGCATTCTGAGGTAAATTTCTGAGGTAAAATTCTGAGGTAAATATGAGGTAAATAAAGCAAAGTGTGGCCGGCACAAGGGACACCGTCAAGTATGTTTGGACCACTCTCGGAGTCAGAGAGGCCAGCACA
>JAJKFI010033435.1:0-10037 GCA_029204185.1 Lerista edwardsae
CTTCCTGTTGTGACGTCACTTCCTGTTGTGACGTCACTTCCTGTTGTCACGTCCCTCTCCACCGGGCTACACTTTCGTAAGCTACGTTCTCAGGCGTGCCAAAATCCACGCAGGGGGCGGCGGAGCTAGGAACCGACTTCGGCTCAAAGGAATCTTTGAAAATCAGCTGGACCAGTGGCCCTGTGGCCAGACTCACCTTCGTCAGTTCCTGGGCATTGGCGAGGTTGTCCACCGCGATGGCCAGGAAGACGTTCAGCAGGGTGTCTGTTTTAAGCCGCTAAGGAGCGTAGAAACGGACTGCCGCGCCTTTGAATTTCACCTAAGAAAAAAAAAAACCCACCCCTTCCTCTGGCAAATCTAGGGAGGGTGTCCGGGTCCCAGGGAGGCAGACGCCACCCCAGCAGAACTTCGGCCTGCCAAAGTCCGGCAGTCCCCGAAGACAGGGAGGCCCTGACCCACTCTGTGCAGGGCCTCAGCCAGACAGTGGAGAGCGGGCGGGGGGGGGGGTTTGCCTCCAGTGGTGTCATTCAAATGATTTAGGAACAGGAACTCACTTTTGATTGGCACTTGTCGGGAACCCGGAACCAGCCACGGAGCCCGTGAGGATCCGGAACGCCCATTCTGGTCCGTTCCCCCTGAATGACATCACTGCCTTCGCCCCCCTAGGAATCCGGTGTCGCTCCCTTTAACCCTCTGAGTGCCGGCCAACCAAGAAGAAAAGCTCTTTGCAGAGGAATTGGGAGCGGGGAGGAGGGAGAGTGAAGAGGGCGGAGTCAGCCCTAATTTTAACTAGTGGAACTGAGTTCCCCCGCATTCCCCCTGCATGACATCACTGGTTGCCTCCCCCTGGCTCCTGCTCCTCTCGTGGGGTTTGTCAGGGGTCTGCCAGCATCCGCTTTAGCCCGCAGCCCGAGCCCCACTGACCCTCGTCACAGGCCCCCGGGGTTTTTCAAAGGCTGTGGCTCCACCTCTCCCTCGGCTGGAGCTATTGTGTCAGCTGGGGCTTGTTCCCCACTCTCCCGGCCCGTCCGCCTCCCGAGTAGCCCCTCTCCCGGCTGGGGCTGCTGCTTGGCCACTCGGGGATCTGTCCCGCCCACCACGTGGGCCCTACCAGGTGCAGATGGACACAGCCGATGCCAGCCCCGAGGGCAGGGCCTTCCCAGCATCAGTCTGGCTGCTGGAGCTCTTTGCCCGCCGGAGCGAGCACCTCTCCTCTGAGCCCCTGGAGCATGCCTCCGGCCTCCTGGCCTTGGCATGGGGTGCAGCCGGGGTATTCCTGGCTACACCCACCAGCTCGCTGTGGGCCTCCCGATCACCCTGGAGGGACCCGGGCAAGGCGGGGGCCTGGGGGAGACCTGGACAGTCCTTGTTGGCGAGCGACGATATAGGCTTGCACAATTCCCCTTGCCTTGTGTTTCGCCACCTGTACTGGGGGAAGCTGACCCTTTCCCCCAGTGCATTGCCTCCGCAAAGGGGACACGTGAGGGACAGCCAGCAGGGGAAGGGTGAAAAGTAGACCCGGGAACTAGGTCGGATGGAACCGAAGAAGCATATGAGGACGGTGTGGTAACGGTGGTAACTCAAGGCCTCTTCGCCCCTGCAGGTCTTGAGCAACCTGGTGATGGAAGAGCTCCTTCCCAAGCTGAAGAACCTGATTGGTCCCCAGCTGAAGGGGAAAGCCCAGGAGAGGCACAGAGTGCCAAGGGGCACGCCCAGTGATGTCATTCAGGGGGAACGGACCAGAACGGGCGTCCCGGATCCTAACGGGCTCCGTGGCTGGTTCCGGGTTCCCGACAAGTGCCAATCAAAAGTGAGTTCCTGTTCCTCAATCATTTGAATGGCACCACTGGGCATGCCCCGTCAATGAGCTGCGGGACTCCTGATTGCCCCAGAGGGGCTTGGGCAAGGCGGGGTCCCGGGGGAGACCCCAACAGAGGGAATAGCAGAGGAAGCTGCAGATGAATAAGGAAGGGGCTTTTTTGCACACAGCCAGAGAGACGGAGCGCTGTGCAGAAATACGAACGCACACGTTGAAAGGGCCGGAAGGGTCGTGCGGACGTGACCCTTGAAGACTCGAGAAAGGAGGGGGGAGGCATTTTGGCATACCCTCCTTCCTGTTTGCCTCAACCCCCCTTGCCAGGTCCAGGAAAGACGGAGGCTATTATTATCTCACTGGCAGGGCTCAAAGTTCCAGTTAACTATCAATCCAAAAGACAGCGACTCTTTTTTTTGCCAGCTGGACGGCAACCGAGCGTCCAAGGGCCAAACGACATCCAATGACACCGCACACAGTCTGGCTCGGAGTCCGCGCTTAAATTTGACGGCCAGCCACAGAGCAGGGGCGGAGGAGCTCCTCAAGGTTGTGACTGCGGTGCACACCGAGAGGGTCTTTAACCCCATCGGCACCCACCACGGTTCCCAAACTGTGGGTCGCGGCCCGATTGTTGGTACGTTGCAGTAGCGCCCCGCAGAAGCCTCCGTTGAGAACACGGCACATCAGCAGGCGTAGATCCGAGCAGCCACATAGGGCTGGCTGGGGTTTTCCCGGGTGCAAGGGGAAAACCTCCCCTTGCTCTGTGCTGTGCTGCTGCCGTCTCCTGCTGGGCTGAGGATACAGCCCTGCTGCGCCGGCCTTGCCACGCTGGCACTGCTTAGGATTGGGCAGGATGCCCACACGCCGTTTTGGCCCTGCAGCAGTTTCCACGGCAGGGAGCTTCGTCCCCCTCCACAACGGTCCCCGGAAATTGGAGCGCTTGGTGCACTCTCTCAAAACACCAGAACCAGGGGGCATCCACTACAACTGAGGGTTGGGAGAGTTAAAACAGATAAAAGGAAGTACTTTTTTTACCCAGCGGGTAGTTAATCTGTGGAACTCCTTGCCACAGGAGGTGGTGATGGCATCTGGTCTGGATGCCTTTAAGAGGGGATTGGACAGATTTCTGGAAAAAAAGTCCATCGTGGGCTATAGGCAAAGATGGGTTGAGCAACCTCCTTACATTAATAGTGGGCTACTTCAGAGTACCGGGTGCAAGGGAGTGGCAACAGGATGCAGGCATCTTGTTGTCTCGTGCCTCCCTGGGGCACCTGGTGGGCCGCTGTGAGATGCAGGAAGCTGGACTAGATGGGCCTTTGGCCTGATCCAGCGGGGCTCTTCTTATGTTCTTAAGGCCCAGATTGGGTTGCAGGTTATTATTTACCTCAGAATTTTACCTCAGAAATTTACCTCAGAATGCCAGATACAAGGGAATGGCCACAAGATGCAGGCATCTTGTTGTCTCGTGTGCTCCCTGAGGCATGTGGTGGGCCGCTGCGAGATACAGGAAGCTGGACTAGATCGGCCTTTGGCCTGATCCAGCGGGGCTCTTCTTATGTTCTTATGTTCAATGCGCTGGGTGAGCAGCGCAACTCCCCAGCCTGCAGGCACCGTGCACGACTGCGCCAGCAGCAGCTCAGGTTGCAGTGATAGGAAGTGACGGCCGGGGGGGGGGGAGAAGGTGGGGGCGGGAGAACGGCCAAGATTCCCGCAAGCTCACCCGGCTTGCCCTCCCCTTTGAGACGTGAACCTGATCGATAGCAGATGCTCAAATGGAAACGTGCTGCACGTAGGCAGGAGGAAGATGGCCAAACGTCGCCCTTAAGAGCATCTCCCCTGCAAGGTGGAGTCACCTGGGAAGGCCATTGAAATGATCTGCAGTGGGCACAGCAGGAAGTCGCAGACCCGGCCCATTTCATCCCCCACAACCCAGCAAGTCGATGACTTGATTGGTCCCACATGCTTAAGAGAATAATGACTGCTATTATAGCAGAGCACCGCACCCCCACCCACCCCCATAAAAAGGGCTGAGCTGTAATTTACATGCAATCAGGAAAAAAAAAATTCTAATATTAGGATTAGGGGCCCACTCAACCGGGAACATCTCCTGCAGGAGAGCCATTAAAGCAATGAGCATCGCACCAGTGCGATTCTCATGCAACGCCCATCGCGAGGAGATTTCCCTGCAGATGGGGTGCTCGGCTCGCCGCTAAGTGGAATTCATGGTCTTCGGATGATGCTAGGTCTGTGGTGTGCGACGGCCTTGAAGCAGAGCAGAATTAGGCAGACTGAGTGAGACTGAGTGAGACTCAGCTCGCTAGGAGCGCAATCCTAACCTGGAGTTAGGCCGGCATAGTTAGGCCAGCAAAGTTTGGCTGGCACAAAAGGGACATTGTAAAGGGTCGTGGAGGCTCTGCCCAGGGACGTGGTGGCGCTGTGGGTTAAACCGCTGCTGCTGGGCTTTCTGACCGGAAGGTTGGGAGTTCAAGACCACGTGACGGAGTGAGGCCCCGTCGCTTGTCCCAGCTCCTGCCAACCTAGCAGTTCGAAAGCACCTAAAAACACGAGTAGATAAATAGGGACCACTTCGGTGGGAAGGGAACGGCATTCCGTGCGCCATGGCGTATACTCATGCCGGCCACATGACCACGGAAGCTTGTCCTCGGACAAAACACCGGCTCTTTGGCTTAGAAACGGAGATGAACACCGTCCCCTACAGTCGGTCACGACTAGACCACTTGGTCGTGGGGAAACTTTTACCTTTTAAAGTATGTTTGGACTACTCTTAGAGTCAGGGAGGCCAGCACATGGAAACATGCTGCCCTCCTTGTTTCCAAGAGTGGTGCAAACATGCTTTACACTGTGTTTGCGACTCTCCTGGGCCGGCACGAGGTACTTACGCCTGCCTAACTCCAGGTTAGGATTGCACCCTAGGTGGCGGGCAGGATCACTGGGTATGGACGGAAGGAAGGGAGGAGCACCTATTGGGGGATCCTTGATGAACATATATAAAATGATGCCTTTTCCCTCTCGTACAACACCAGAACTGTCATCGACTTATCTGTGAGATCAACTTATACTCGAGTATCTGCGGTAGACTCAAAATGTTTAGGCTTTCAACAAGTCAAGATTTTCAGATCTTAATTTTTCCCCCCATCCTCAATATTCCCAAGCTGCCCTTTATCCGGTGGCTGAGAATTCTGAATGTGCATTTCCTCGCCGAGAAACCACACAGGGCTGCCATCAGCCGCTCCGACTGTGCAAGGATACAGTTGCCGAACAGCGTCAAGACTATGAAGTAGACAGATGAGAACATTCCGGAATGGACACCCCCTTGGGATTCAATCCCCTGGTACATCACAGCGTTCCAGTCTTCCCCAGTCAGAATCTGTAAGGTGAAGGAGCAAAAGAGAACGTAAGAGGCCAGGAAACTTCATACCAGGTGCCCAGGTGAGGCCAGGTGCAGCTCAAAGCTAGGAACGTGCTGCACCTATTCTGAGGCAGCTTCTTGTTTTAGACATCTAGAGTTCCGACAAGGGTTTGCATCACCAGGTGTGGTAGGTCACCTGTGTGGATGACCTCCTCCGGTGCCAGACAATAATACAGAATTACAATAACCTATGTATAATACGATAAATTACCATGTCGTATGTTATCGAACAGTATCAAACAATATAAATACTGCTTGAAACCTAAATACTGTGGCATCACTAGGGTTTGTCTGTTTAAATATATAGCAATAAAGGTTGCCCAACAAATCAATAGGGATGTGGTGGCGCAGCGGGTTAATTCGATGTTGCTGTGCTTTCCGACCGGAAGGTTGGGAGTTCGAGACCGTGCGACAGAGTGAGCTCCCGTTGCTTGTCCCAGCTCCTGCCAAACTAGCAGTTCAAAAGCACCTAAATGCTAGTAGATAAACAGGGACCACTTTGGTGGGAAGGTAACGCCGTTCCGTGCGCTACGGCATAGAGTCATGCCGACCACATGACCACGGAAGCTTGTCCTGGGACATACACCGCCTCTACAGGCTTTGAAACGGAGATGAGCAGCGCCCCCTACAGTCGGTCACGACTGTAGGAAACTGGGGAAACCTTTACCTTTAACAAATCAGTAACACAAAAAAAACACTCTGATACATGGAAAAGGGAGCTGAATGATACTAACACTTGATTGGTCCCCTGCTGTGTCTTAATCACACCTCATTGGCTCTCGGAACAATCAGTTTCATCGGTTAGTTTTTCAGAGTAAAAAAAAACACCAATTTTTTGTTGCATAAGGGAGTTGTGTTTCCTTTGCCTGCTTCTTTTTGGCTATAACTTTTGATAGAATACAGATACGCCACTGTGGTTTATTCCGTTGAATTCTGCTGTAAATTTCACATCGTAGGATATATAACATGGTGGCATTATTTAAAAATTCCAAGATTTTACAATTTTGGGCAGTAGTGATGTCACACACACACACACCTGTGCATGTCACCAGATTGCAACCTGCAATGGCCTTTTCCTCCATCAACCTGCCCAATCCCCTTATGAAGGCATCTAGGCCAGGTGCCAGCAACCCATCCTGTAGGAAGGGGGCGTGTGCACAGCTGGGTCAAGAAACACTCCCTTCCGTCTGTTCTCATTTTCCTGCCCTGTCGATTTTCGTGGACATCCCCTAGTGCCCCAGGGGGCATCCACTGAAATTGAGTATTGGGAGAGTTAAAACAGATAAAAGGAAATATTTAAATTTTTAATTTAAACAGCGGCTAATTAAGCTATGGAACTCCTTGCCACAGGAGGTGGTGATGGCATCTGGCCTAGATGCCTTTCAATGGGGACTGGATGGATATCTGGAGGAAATGTCCATCGTGGGCTATAGGCCATGATGGGTTGGGCAACCTCCTTACATTAATAGTAAGCTACTTCAGAATGCCAGGTGCAAGGGAGTGGCAACAGGATGCAGGAGGCATCTTGTCTGGTGTGCTCCCTGAGGCACCTGGTGGGCCACTGTGAAATGCAGGAAGCTGGATTAGATGGGTCTTGGCCTGATCCAGTGGAGCTGTTCCTATGTTCCAATGAGAAAATGTCTGAAGAAGAGCATCTGGTTCTGGTGGCTGTCAAAGAGAAATGCTGTGGAGAGTCTTGACTATCCACTAGTGTGTTTACCTCAGAATTTACCTCAGAATGCCTGATACAAGGGAGTGGCAGCAGGATGCAGGCATCTTGTGGTCTCGTGTGCTCCCTGAGGCACCTGGTGGGCCACTGTGAGATACAGGAAGCTGGACTAGGTGGGCCTTTGGCCTGATCCAGTGAGGCTCTTCTTATGTTCTTATGTTAATTCTGATGTTATGGGAGAGGAAAAAGACCTTCCTTCCATCCACTCTGTCTAGATGATCCCCTCCTTCAGTGGTTGACCACAGAAATCTGGGATAGATTATTTTCACGGCAAGGAAATGGAGCAGCTGTCGAATTTGGGTCTGCAGCCAGTTCCGTCCTCTGCATTCCTAACACATTCTTTAGCTGAAGGTGACGACTTTTCTCCTACTTCCTCCCTGATTAGCATCCCTGTCCCCAATTATTCCATTCTGCAGACTCCGTAAGTGCCAAATGCTTGGTTATTTTTTTTTCCCTCCATGACCTCAGGCCCAATTCATGCTATTGTACTCATTAGTTCAGGGAGCTGCAGGCAAAGCGAGGAAAACAGGTCAACTTCAGCTGCTTACACTGCTGAAAGACTTCCTCCTTCTGTATAAATTGACTCAGGGCGCAACCTAACCTGGAGTTCGGCCGGCACAGTTAGGCCAGCGAAGTTTGGCTGGCACAAGCGACACCATAAAGAGCATTTGGACCACTCTCGGAGTCGGGGAGGATGGCGCACGTCTGTGTGATGGCCTCTCTGACTCCGAGAGTGGTCCAAACATACTTTATGGTGTCCTTTGTGCTGGCCAGACTTGGCTTTATTTACCTCATATTTACCTCAGAAATTTACCTCAGAAATTTACCTCAGAATGCCAGATACAAGGGAGTGGTGTTTGGACCACTCTCGGAGTCAGGGAGGATGGCCCACGTCTATTTGTTGGCCTGTTTGACTCCAAGAGTGGTCCAAATATACTTTGCGGTGTCCCACGTGAAAAAAATTCTGACCCTTAAATTTCACAGGCCTGTGGCGTTTTTGTGTGTTCTTACGACCAACTGTTTTATTGCAGCTGTTTGCCACTGGTTGGTTTTTAATATGTATTTTAGTATAGCTTTATTTATCGTTTTATCTAATTTAAAGTTTTATGAATGTTTAATACGGTCGTATTTTTAATGTGTTGTGAGCGGCCTTGAAGAAAGGCGGGATATAAATTGAGTAAACACACACACACACACACACACACACACACACACACAGAGGCCACAACAGCTAGAGCCACCAAGGACTATTCTGCAGTAGGAGATGTGACACTGAAGCCAAGGGCCACTTTCCACACCTGAAAAGCCAGGCACACGCCTGTTCATGAGACCCATGCTCAAGGAGTCCTTGGGGGTGTGAGGAAAATGGGTCTTACCTGGAACACCGTCAGAATGGCAGTGGGGAACGTGTCAAAATTGGTGGTCGGCGTTTCGTCATTGAAATGAAACCTAGGAAAAAGCCAAAAAAATTCACATTAAGGCAATGCGGACAAGCAGCGGTTCTCCAACATTTTAGACCAGGAGCCACTTTTAGACCAGTGGGTCTAAAATGTTAAAAGAAATGTTCCAAAAGAACATTTTAGACCAGGACCACTTTTTAGTATGGCGCTCAGGTCGGGACCCACCGGAAGTGATGTCATTAACCTGAAAGCGATGTCACAGCCGGAAGTGACATCATCGGGCAGGAAGTGCCGTCATTGTGACGTAATCAAACCACACTCCTGGAACGCAAAGTGGCGTTCTTGGACTGCAGCAAATAAAATGGCACAGCCAGGAAACATCCCCAGACAGAAAGCAAGATGAGGACCAAATAGTATGTAAAAGCACTGAACTAATAACCCGTTTAAACAAAAACAAAACCCTCACTTGAAAATTTAACCTATTAAATTTGATTCCGCAGATTCCGCACGAACGGAATTCCGCACAGATTCTGCACCAACGGAATTCCGCACAGATTCTGCACAGACGGAATTCCGCACAGATTCCGCACAGACGGAATTCCACACAGATTCAGCATGAACGGAATTCCGCACAGATTCAGCACGAACGGAATTCCGCACAGATTCCGCACAGACGGAATTCCGCACAGATTCAGCACGAACGGAATTCCGCACAGATTCCGCACAAACGGAATTCCGCACAGATTCCGCACAAATGGAATTCCGCACAGAGACCACAGAGACGGAGTCGAGCAAGAGTAAGGTCTGCAGCTTCCAAGACGGCCCGTCCTTTTGCTTTTCGCCCATTTAGACTGGCAGCCAGCTCTCCACCACCCATCGATCTGGAGATTGATCCCCATCCTCTGTCCTGTGCTCGTCATCAGGGGTCACCTGACCCAAGACCCGCTCGGCTGGCACTTACTGTCCACCAAACAGCTGCATTCCCAGCAGAGCAAACACGACGATGAAGAGGAAGAGGAGGAACAGCAAGCTGATGATGGACTTCATCGAATTCAGCAAGGAGACCACCAGATTCCTCAGGGAGTTCCAGTACCTGCGATTCCAAATGAAACCCAGTCGGTCAGCCAGCAGGAAATGGATGCACCATTGCAAAGTGTGGCAAAACGGGCAGCCATTTCTCCTTCCGTAGACATAGAAAATCATGCATGGGGTGGAAAGAGTGGACAGAAGGATGTTCCGTTCCCTCTCGCACAACACCAGAACCAGGGGGCGTCCACTCAAATTGAGCGTAGGGAGAGTGAGAACGGATCAAAGGAAATAGCTTTTTACCCAGTGGGTCATTCATCTGTGGAACACCTTGCCACAGGAAGTGGGGATGGCGTCTGGCCTAGGTGCCTTTTAAAAGGGGATTGGACAGATTTCTGGAGGAGGTCCATCGTGGGCTACACAGGCTATGATGGGTGCTTAAGGGAACATTACATTATGTTCATTATATAATGTTAAGGGAATTTACTAATTACATTAGTTAAGGGAAAACGTATTTATTTGCAGACACTAACAACATTGGCCTGAGATTTGCAATGCTCACACAATCTGCAGACACTGACTGTAACATAATTCTCTCTCTCTCTCTCTCTCTCTCTCTCTCTCTCTCTCTCTCTCTCT
>JAJKFI010033439.1:0-10165 GCA_029204185.1 Lerista edwardsae
CTTCCTGTTGTGACGTCACTTCCTGTTGTGACGTCACTTCCTGTTGTCACGTCCCTCTCCACCGGGCTACACTTTCGTTAGCTACGTTCTCAGGCGTGCCAAAATCCACGCAGGGGACGGCGGAGCTAGGAACCGACTTCGGCTCAAAGGCATCTTTGAAAATCAGCTGGACCAGTGGCCCTGTGGCCAGACTCACCTTGGTCAATTCCTGGGCATTGGCGAGGTTGTCCACCGCGATGGCCAGGAAGACGTTCAGCAGGGTGTCTGTTTAAAGCCGCTAAGGAGCGTAAAAAACGGACCACCGCGCCTTTGAATTGCACCTAAAAAAAAAAAAAAAAACCCCACCCCTTCCTCTGGCAAATCTAGGGAGGGTCCCAGGGAGGCAGACGCCACCCCAGCAGAACTTCGGCCTGCCAAAGTCCAGCAGGCCCCAAAGCGAGGGAGGCGAGGCCCAGACCCGCCCTGTGCAGGGAGGGCCTCAGCCGGTCAGTGGAGAGCGGGCGGGGGGGGTTGCCTCCCCCGGCTCCTGCCTCTTGTGGGGTTTGTCAGGGGTCTGCCAGCATCCAGCTTAGCCAACAGCCTGAGCCCCACTGACCCTCATCACAGGCCACTGGGGTTTTTTAGGGGCTGTGGCTCCACCTCTCCCTCGGCTGGAGCTACTGTGTCAGCTGGGGCTTGTTCCCCACTCTCCCGGCCCGCCCGACTCCCGAGTAGCCCCTCTCCCGGCTGGGGCTGCTGCTTGGCCGCTTGGGGATCTGTCCCACCCGCCACGTGGGCCCTACCAGGTGCAGATGGACACAGCCGATGCCAGCCCCGAGGGCGGAGCCTTCCCAGCATCAGCCTGGCTGCTGGAGCTCTTTGCCCGCCGGAATGATCACCTCTCCTCTGAGCCCCTGGAGCATGCCTCCGGCCGCCTGGCCCTGGCATGGGGTGCAGCCGGGGTCTTCCTGGCTGCACCAGCTCGCTGTGGGCCTCCCGATCACCCTGGAGGGACTCAGGCAAGGCGGGGGCCTGGGGGAGACCCGGACAGTCCTTGTTGGCGAGCCACGATATAGGCTTGCACAATTCCCCTTGCTTTGTGTTTCGCCGCCTGTGCTGGGGGAAGCTGCCTCTTTCCCAGTGACATCATGCAGGGGGTACGCGGGGGTACGCGAGTACCGGTTTCTAGGATTACAGCTGGCCCTGCCCATTCGCCCGCCCACTCGTCGACTCTGCCCTCTGCAACGTTTGAATTTCCTGCATGTTTGAGTTGCCTGCATGTTCTCAGAGCCAGGTAGGCAGGCAGGCAGCGAGCGGAGCCTTTCCTTTCCTTGCCACTGAAAAATGAGCTGCTCTGGGGTTTTGGAACTGTTGGGTCACTTTAACATGATGCCAGGCCTCCTTAACATGTTCTGGGCGTGCTGTGGAATACTGTTGCAACTGTTGGGTCAGTTTAAAATCGTCTGAGGCCTCAAAAAGGGCTTTTTTCATGTCACTTCCTGCCACGACATCACTTCTGGCTTATGACGTCACTTCCGGTGGGCGGGTCCTGACACGTGCCAATCAAAAGTGAGTACCTGTTCTTAAATCATTTAGATGACACCACTGCTCTTTCCCCCAGTGCGTTGCCTCCGCAAAGGGGACACGTGAGGGACAGCCAGCAGGGGAAGGGTGAAAAGCAGACCAGGGAACGAGGTCGGATGGAACCGAAGAAGCATATGAGGACGGTGTGGGAATGGTGGTCACTCAAGGCCTCTTTGCCCCTGCAGGTCTTGAGCAACCTGGTGATGGAGGAGCTCCTTCCCGAGCTGAAGAACCTGATTGGTCCCCGGCTGAAGGGGAAAGCCCAGGAGAGGCACAGAGTGCCAAGGGGCACGCCCAGTGATGTCATTCAGGGGGAACGGACCAGAACGGGCGTCCCGGATCCTAACGGGCTCCGTGGCTGGTTCCGGGTTCCCGACAAGTGCCAATCAAAAGTGAGTTCCTGTTCCTAAATCATTTGAACGACACCACTGGGCACGCCCCGTCAATGAGCTGCGGGACTCCTGATTGCCCCAGAGGGGCTTGGGCAAGGTGGGGTCCCGGGGGAGACCCCAACAGAGGGAATAGCAGAGGAAGCTGCAGATGAATAAGGAAGGGGCTTTTTTGCACACAGCCAGAGAGACGGAGCGCTGTGCAGAAATACGAACGCACACGTTGAAAGGGCCGGAAGGGTCGTGCGGACGTGACCCTTGCAGACTCGAGAAAGGAGGGGGCAGGCATTTTGGCATCCCCTCCTTCCTGTTTGCCTCAACTCCCCTTGCCAGGTCCAGGAAAGATGGAGGCTGTTATTATCTCACTGGCAGGGCTCAAAGTTCCAGTTAACTATCAATCCAAAAGACAGCAACTTTTTTTTTTGCCAGCTGGATGGCAACCGAGCGTCCAAGGGCCAAACGACATCCAATGACACCGCACACAGTCTGGCTCGGAGTCCGTGCTTAAATTTGACGGCCAGCCACAGAGCAGGGGCGGAGGAGCTCCTCAAGGTTGTGACTGCGGTGCACACCGAGAGGGTCTTTAACCCCATCGGCACCCACCACGGTTCCCAAACTGTGGGTCGCGGCCCGATTGTTGGTACGTTGCAGTAGCGCCCCGCAGAAGCCTCCGTTGAGAACACGGCACATCAGCAGGCGCAGATCCGAGCAGCCACATAGGGCTGGCTGGGGTTTTCCCGGGTGCAAGGGGAAAACCTCCCCTTGCTCTGTGCTGTGCTGCTGCCGTCTCCTGCTGGGCTGAGGATACAGCCCTGCTGCGCCAGCCTTGCCACGCTGGCACTGCTTAGGATTGGGCAGGATGCCCACACGCCGTTTTGGCCCTGCAGCAGTTTCCACGGCAGGGAGCTTCGTCCCCCTCCACAACGGTCCCCGGAAATTGGAGCGCTTGGTGCACTCTCTCAAAACACCAGAACCAGGGGGGCATCCGCTACAACTGAGGGTTGGGAGAGTTAAAACAGATAAAAGGAAGTACTTTTTTTACCCAGCGGGTAGTTAATCTGTGGAACTCCTTGCCACAGGAGGTGGTGATGGCATCTGGTCTGGATGCCTTTAAGAGGGGATTGGACAGATTTCTGGAAAAAAAAGTCCATTGTGGGCTATAGGCAAAGATGGGTTGGGCAACCTCCTTACATTAATAGTGGGCTACTTCAGAGTACCGGGTGCAAGGGAGTGGCAACAGGATGCAGGCATCTTGTTGTCTCGTGCCTCCCTGGGGCACCTGGTGGGCTGCTGTGAGATGCAGGAAGCTGGACTAGATGGGCCTTTGGCCTGATCCAGCGGGGCTCTTCTTATGTTCTTAAGGCCCAGATTGGGTTGCAGGTTATTATTTACCTCAGAATTTTACCTCAGAATTTTACCTCAGAATGCCAGATACAAGGGAATGGCCACAAGATGCAGGCATCTTGTTGTCTCGTGTGCTCCCTGAGGCATGTGGTGGGCCGCTGCGAGATACAGGAAGCTGGACTAGATCGGCCTTTGGCCTGATCCAGCGGGGCTCTTCTTATGTTCTTATGTTCAATGCGCTGGGTGAGCAGCGCAACTCCCCAGCCTGCAGGCACCGTGCACGACTGCGCCAGCAGCAGCTCAGGTTGCAGTGATAGGAAGTGACGGCCGGGGGGGGGGGAGAAGGTGGGGGCGGGAGAACGGCCAAGATTCCCGCAAGCTCACCCGGCTTGCCCTCCCCTTTGAGACGTGAACCTGATCGATAGCAGACGCTCAAATGGAAACGTGCTGCACGTAGGCAGGAGGAAGATGGCCAAACGTCGCCCTTAAGAGCATCTCCCCTGCAAGGTGGAGTCACCTGGGAAGGCCATTGAAATGATCTGCAGTGGGCACAGCAGGAAGTCGCAGACCCGGCCCGTTTCATCCCCCACAACCCAGCAAGTCGATGACTTGATTGGTCCCACATGCTTAAGAGAATAATGACTGCTATTATAGCAGAGCACCGCACCCCCACCCACCCCCATAAAAAGGGCTGAGCTGTAATTTACATGCAATCAGGAAAAAAAAAATTCTAATATTAGGATTAGGGGCCCACTCAACCGGGAACATCTCCTGCAGGAGAGCCATTAAAGCAATGAGCATCGCGCCAGTGCGATTCTCATGCAACGCCCATCGCGAGGAGATTTCCCTGCAGATGGGGTGCTTGGCTCGCCGCTAAGTGGAATTCATGGTCTTCGGATGATGCTAGGTCTGTGGTGTGTGACGGCCTTGAAACAGAGCAGAATTAGGCAGACTGAGTGAGACCCAGTTCGCTAGAAGCACAATCCTAACCTGGAGTTAGGCCGGCATAGTTAGGCCAGCAAAGTTTGGCTGGCACAAAAGGGACATTGTAAAGGATGTTTCCAGGGTCATGGAGGCTCTGCCCAGGGACGTGGGGGCGCTGTGGGTTAAACCACTGCTGCTGGGCTTTCCGACCGGAAGGTTGGGAGTTCAAGACCGCGCGACGGAGTGAGCTCCCGTCGCTTGTCCCAGCTCCTGCCAACCTAGCAGCTCAAAAGCACCTAAAAATGCAAGTAGATAAATAGGGACCACTTCGGTGGGAAGGGAACGGCGTTTCGTGCGCTACGGCGTGGAGTCATGCCGGCCACATGACCACGGAAGCTTGTCCTCGGACAAACGCCGGCTCTTTGGCTTAGAAACGGAGATGAACACTGTCCCCTACAGTCGGTCACGACTAGACCACTCGGTCGTGGGGAAACCTTTACCTTTTAAAGTATGTTTGGACTACTCTTAGAGTCAGGGAGGCCAGCACATGGAAACATGCTGCCCTCCTTGTTTCCGAGAGTGGTGCAAACATGCTTTACACTTTGTTTGCGACTCTCCTGGGCCAGCACGAGGTACTTACGCCTGCCTAACTCCAGGTTAGGATTGCACCCTAGGTGGCGGGCAGGATCACTGGGTATGGACGGAAGGAAGGGAGGAGCACCTATTGGGGGATCCTTGATGAACATATATAAAATGATGCCTTTTCCCTCTCGCACAACACCAGAACTGTCATCGACTTATCTGTGAGATCAACTTATACTCAAGTATCTGCGGTAGACTCAAAATGTTTAGGCTTTCAACAAGTCAAGATTTTCAGATCTTAATTTTTTTTCCCCATCCTCAATATTCCCAAGCTGCCCTTTATCCGGTGGCTGAGAATTCTGGATGTGCATTTCCTCGCCGAGAGAAACCACACAGGGCTGCCATCAGCCGCTCCGACTGTGCAAGGATACAGTTGCCGAACAGCGTCAAGACTATGAAGTAGACAGACGAGAACATTCCGGAATGGACACCCCCTTGGGATTCAATCCCCTGGTACATCACAGCGTTCCAGTCTTCCCCAGTCAGAATCTGTAAGGTGAAGGAGCAAAAGAGAACGTAAGAGGCCAGGAAACTTCATACCAGGTGCCCAGGTGAGGCCAGGTGCAGCTCAAAGCTAGGAACGTGCTGCACCTATTCTGAGGCAGCTTCTTGTTTTAGACATCTAGAGTTCCGACAAGGGTTTGCATCACCAGGTGTGGTAGGTCACCTGTGTGGATGACCTCCTCCCGTGCCAGACAATACAGAATTACAATAACCTATGTATAATACGATAAATTACCATGTCGTATGTTATCGAACAGTATCAAACAATATAAATACTGCTTGAAACCTAAATACTGTGGCATCACTAGGGTTTGTCTGTTTAAATATATAGCAATAAAGGTTGCCCAACAAATCAATAGGGATGTGGTGGCGCAGCGGGTTAATTCGATGTTGTTGGCTTTCCGACCAGAAGGTTGGGAGTTCAAGACCGTGCGACAGAGTGAGCTCCCGTTGCTTGTCCCAGCTCCTGCCAAACTAGCAGTTCGAAAGCATCTAAATGCAAGTAGATAAACAGGGACCACTTTGGTGGGAAGGGAATGGAGTTCTGTGCTCTATGGCATAGTCATGCCGACCACATGACCACGGAAGCTTGTCCTCGGAGAAACACTGCCTCTACAGGCTTTGAAATGGAGATGAGCACCGCCCCCTACAGTCGGTCACGACTAGACCATTCGGTCGTGGGGAAACCTTTACCTTTAACAAATCAGTAACCCACAAAAAAAGCTCTGATACATAGAAAAGGGAGCTGAATGATACTAACACCTGATTGGTCCCCTGCTGTGTCTTAATCACACCTCATTGGCTCTCGGAACAATCAGTTTCATCGGTTAGTTTTTCAGAGTAAAAAAAAACACCCATTTTTTGTTGCATAAGGGAGTTGTGTTTCCTTTGCCTGGTTCTTTTTTGCTATAATGTTTGATAGAATACAGATACACCAATGTGGTTTGTTCCATTGAATTCTGCTGTAAATTTCACATCGTACGATATATAACATGGTGGCATTATTTGAAAATTCCAAGATTTTACAATTTTGGGCAGTAGTGATGTCACACACACACACACACCCGTGCATGTCACCAGATTGCAACCTGCGATGGACTTTTCTTCCATCAACCTGCCCAATCCCATTATGAAGGTATCTAGGTCAGGTGCCAGCAACCCATCCTGTAGCAAGGGGACGTGTGCACAGCTGGGGCAAGAAACACTCCCTTCCGTCTGTTCTCATTTTCCTGCCCTGTCGATTTTCGTGGACATCCCCTAGTGCCCCAGGGGGCATCCACTGAAATTGAGTATTGGGAGAGTTAAAACAGATAAAAGGAAATATTTTTTTACCCAGCGGCTAATTAAGCTATGGAACTCCTTGCCACAGGAGGCAGTGATGGCATCTGGCCTAGATGCCTTTCAATGGGGACTGGACAGATTTCTGGAGGAAATGTCCATCGTGGGCTATAGGCCATGATGGGTTGGGCAACCTCCTTACATTAATAGTAAGCTACTTCAGAATGCCAGGTGCAAGGGAGTGGCAACGGGATGCAGGCATCTTGTCTGGTGTGGTCCCTGAGGCACCTGGTGGGCCACTGTGAAATGCAGGAAGCTGTTCCTATGTTCTAACAGTGGAGCTGTTCCTATGTTCCTATAAGAAAATGTCTGAAGAAGAGCATCTGGTTCTGGTGGCTGTCAAAGAGAAATGCTGTGGAGAGTCTTGACTATCCACTAGTGTGTTTACCTCAGAATTTACCTCAGAATGCCTGATACAAGGGAGTGGCAGCAGGATGCAGGCATCTTGTGGTCTCGTGTGCTCCCTGAGACACCTGGTGGGCCACTGTGAGATACAGGAAGCTGGAATAGGTGGGCCTTTGGCCTGATCCAGTGAGGCTCTTCTTATGTTCTTATGTTAATTCTGATGTTATGGGAGAGGAAAAAGACCTTCCTTCCATCTACTCTGTCCACTGAGTCTAGATGATCCCCTCCTACAGTTGACTGGTTGACCACTGAAATCTGGGATAGATTATTTTCACAGCAAGGAAATGGAGCAGCTGTCGAATTTGGGTCTGCAGCCAGTTCCGTCCTTTGCATTCCTAACACATTCTTTAGCTGAAGATGACAACTTTTCTCTTACCTCCTCCCTGATTAGCATCCCTGTCCCCAATTATTCCATTCTGCAGACTCCATAAGTGCCAAATGCTTGGTTATTTTTTTTTTCCCTCCATGACCTCAGGCCCAATTCATGCTATTGTACTCATTAGTTCAGGGAGCTGCAGGCAAAGCGAGGAAAACAGGTCAACCTCAGCTGCTTACACTGCTGAAAGACTTCCTCCTTCTGTATAAATTGACGCAGGGCGCAACCTAACCTGGAGTTCGGCCGGCACAGTTAGGCCAGCGAAGTTTGGCTGGCACAAGCGACACCATAAAGAGCATTTGGACCACTCTCGGAGTCGGGGAGGATGGCGCACGTCTGTGTGATGGTCTCTCTGACTCCGAGAGCGGTCCAAACCTACTCTACGGTGTCCCTTGTGTTGGCCAGACTTTGCTTTATTTACCTCATATTTACCTCAGAAATTTACCTCAGAATGCCAGATACATGTGAGTGGTGTTTGGACCACTCTCGGAGTCAGGGAGGATGGCCCATGTCTGTGTGCTGTCCTCTTTGACTCCAAGAGTGGCCCAAAAATACTTTTTTCCCACGTGAAAAAAATTCTGACAATTTCACAGGCCTGTGGATTTTTTTTGTGTTCTTACGACCGATGGTTTTATTGCAGCTGTTTGCCACTGGTTGACTTTTAATATGTATTTTAGTATAGCTTTATTTATAGTTTTATCTAATTTAAAGTTTTATGAGTGTTTAATATGGTCGTATTTTTAATGTGTTGTGAGCGGCCTTCAAGAAAGGCGGGATATAAATTGAGTAAACACCCACACACACACACACACACACACACACACACACACACAGATGCCACAACAGCTAGAGCCACCAAGGACTATTCTGCAGGAGGAGACGTGACACTGAAGCCAAGGGCCACTTTCCACACCTGAAAAGCCAGGTACACACCTGTTCATGAGACCCATGCTCAAGGAGTCCTTGGGGGTGTGAGGAAAATGGGTCTTACCTGGAACACCGTCAGAATGGCAGTGGGGAACGTGTCAAAATTGGTGGTCGGCGTTTCGTCATTGAAATGAAACCTAGGAAAAAGCCAAAAAAATTCACATTAAGGCAATGCGGACAAGCAGCGGTTCTCCAACATTTTAGACCAGGAGCCACTTTTAGACCAGTGGGTCTAAAATGTTAAAAGAAATGTTCCAAAAGAACATTTTAGACCAGGACCACTTTTTAGTATGGCGCTCAGGTCGGGACCCACCGGAAGTGATGTCATTAACCTGAAAGCGATGTCACAGCCGGAAGTGACATCATCGGGCAGGAAGTGCCGTCATTGTGACGTAATCAAACCACACTCCTGGAACGCAAAGTGGCGTTCTTGGACTGCAGCAAATAAAATGGCACAGCCAGGAAACATCCCCAGACAGAAAGCAAGATGAGGACCAAATAGTATGTAAAAGCACTGAACTAATAACCCGTTTAAACAAAAACAAAACCCTCACTTGAAAATTTAACCTATTAAATTTGATTCCGCAGATTCCGCACGAACGGAATTCCGCACAGATTCTGCACCAACGGAATTCCGCACAGATTCTGCACAGACGGAATTCCGCACAGATTCCGCACAGACGGAATTCCACACAGATTCAGCATGAACGGAATTCCGCACAGATTCAGCACGAACGGAATTCCGCACAGATTCCGCACAGACGGAATTCCGCACAGATTCAGCACGAACGGAATTCCGCACAGATTCCGCACAAACGGAATTCCGCACAGATTCCGCACAAATGGAATTCCGCACAGAGACCACAGAGACGGAGTCGAGCAAGAGTAAGGTCTGCAGCTTCCAAGACGGCCCGTCCTTTTGCTTTTCGCCCATTTAGACTGGCAGCCAGCTCTCCACCACCCATCGATCTGGAGATTGATCCCCATCCTCTGTCCTGTGCTCGTCATCAGGGGTCACCTGACCCAAGACCCGCTCGGCTGGCACTTACTGTCCACCAAACAGCTGCATTCCCAGCAGAGCAAACACGACGATGAAGAGGAAGAGGAGGAACAGCAAGCTGATGATGGACTTCATCGAATTCAGCAAGGAGACCACCAGATTCCTCAGGGAGTTCCAGTACCTGCGATTCCAAATGAAACCCAGTCGGTCAGCCAGCAGGAAATGGATGCACCATTGCAAAGTGTGGCAAAACGGGCAGCCATTTCTCCTTCCGTAGACATAGAAAATCATGCATGGGGTGGAAAGAGTGGACAGAAGGATGTTCCGTTCCCTCTCGCACAACACCAGAACCAGGGGGCGTCCACTCAAATTGAGCGTAGGGAGAGTGAGAACGGATCAAAGGAAATAGCTTTTTACCCAGTGGGTCATTCATCTGTGGAACACCTTGCCACAGGAAGTGGGGATGGCGTCTGGCCTAGGTGCCTTTTAAAAGGGGATTGGACAGATTTCTGGAGGAGGTCCATCGTGGGCTACACAGGCTATGATGGGTGCTTAAGGGAACATTACATTATGTTCATTATATAATGTTAAGGGAATTTACTAATTACATTAGTTAAGGGAAAACGTATTTATTTGCAGACACTAACAACATTGGCCTGAGATTTGCAATGCTCACACAATCTGCAGACACTGACTGTAACATAATTCTCTCTCTCTCTCTCTCTCTCTCTCTCTCTCTCTCTCTCTCTCTCT
>JAJKFI010033444.1:0-39092 GCA_029204185.1 Lerista edwardsae
GGGCCGTTGCTTCGGCGGCTACACTGGCTGCCGGTTCTGTTCCGGGCCCAATTCAAGGTGCTAGTTTTGACTTTTAAAGCCCTTTACGGCTCGGGTCCGGGGTATTTGAGGGACCGCCTTCTTCCATATAATCCTACCCGTACTCTTAGATCATCTGGGGGGGCCCTTTTGACTGTGCCGCCACCAGGAGAAGTGAGAGGGGCGGCGGCCAGGAAGAGGGCCTTCTCGGTGGTGGCCCCCCAACTTTGGAATACCCTCCCCTTAGAATTGAGAACTGCTCCCTCTTTGTTAACAGTTCAGCGGGGGCTGAAGACCTTTTTATTTCGAAAAGCTTTTAACTGTTGACAGGCTGGCTGGCTGGTTCACTTTTATATTTTATACCTTATGATCCACAGGGCTTGTTGTTTTTAAATTTTATTGCTTGTTTTAATTTTGTTTTATTGTATTGTTTTAATATTGTTTTTAAATTGTTTTTTGTGTTGAATTTTATATTGTAATGCCGCCTTGGGTGCCTTCGGGCAAAAAGGCGGGATAGAAATCTAATAAATAAAATCATCATCATCATCATCATCATCATAGATTGCTTGTAGCATCTCATGTCAGTCTTGGCCCTCAGGAAGAAGAGACTTGGCAGAGCTTAGAGTTGGAGTTGATAATTTGGAAGGGGAAAGGGCGGCAAAGCAAACACATGCGAGAGGTGAGATGGACCCTGGGCTTGAAGACAGCATCTTGTAGTGCTTGCAAATTTATAGCTGATCTGAGATTTGAAATTGCAGCCTATTCATGCCCTACCGGTGCTCTCCTCTGGAACAGATCCTGCAAACAGATCTGTGACACAACCCCCAGACTTTTTTGTGTGTGTGTGCAAAATGTAACTTTAAACCCCTCCTGTGCTGGCTCTTGACGTACGAGTGCATCATTTTTTAAATTGGCGGCTTATTCTGTTCTGTTCAGCTCAGTCCCATTTTATTATGTCAGCCGTTACAAAAACCCAAAGGAGATCCCGTTGGCACGAAAGCAAATAAATAAAACGAAACCGCTTTTTAAACACTCAGACTCCCAGTGACACAACTGCATTTAGCTTAAATTCTGCACGTTAAAAATGGTTAACACCCATTTTTGAAATGACAACTCTGTTCCACATCCTACAGCAACTGTAAAAAAAAAATAAAAAAGCTAGTAGGGTGTGCCACTTTTCAACTGGCGTCGCAGTTTACAAAATCAGTTTGCACAGTAAAATAAATCAATAAAAGGCTCCCTGTCCCCAAAGAGACACCAGCAACAGCCAGAGGAAAAGACAACATGCAGGGGGTAAAAAGGCACATTTCCTTCCCCCTGCTAAATTTAAGAGGATACCAATGCCACCAGTCCTCATGGTGGAAGTGAGGTCAGATTCTAATGAATTACTCTCTCTCTCTCTCTCTCTCTCTCTCTCTCTCTCTCTCTCTGGCTACTGTGCTGTGATCTCTTTGGTAATCTGCCTGTTTCTTTAAGCTGATTGTATTTTTACTTTTAATAGCAGCCTCCCTATGTATATTTAGCTGGACAGCCCGCACTGAAAAGAGCAAACTGTCGTCGAGCTTGCCCAAAGAGAAGGGCAAAGGCCGATGCTGGCCTGAAAGGCACCGACTACCGATTTTGGTTGAGGTGGGAACCCGAAACCATGTGCCAAGCTCTCTTAACACCACATCATGATCACGCCTTCATTTCAAATTAATCACTGTGACCTCATGCACAGGTTAGAGACCCACCCTAAATGATACGCTTAACCTACCCGTACTCTTAGATCATCTGGGGGCCCCCTTTTGACTGTGCCGCCACCAGGAGAAGTGAGAGGGGCGGCGGCCAGGAGGAGGGCCTTCTCGGTGGTGGCCCCCCAACTTTGGAATACCCTCCCCTTAGAATTGAGAACTGCTCCCTTTTTGTTAATATTTCGGCGGGGGCTGAAGACCTTTTTATTTCAAAAAGCTTTTAACTGTTGACAGGCTGGCTGGCTGGTTCACTTTATATTTTATACCTTATGACCCACAGGGCTGCTTGTTTTTAAATTTTATTGCTTGTTTTTAATTTTGTTTTATTGTATTGTTTTAATATTGTTTTTAAATTGTTTTTTTTGTGTTGAATTTTATATTGTAATGCCGCCTTGGGTGCCTTCGGGCAAAAAGGCGGGATAGAAATCTAATAAATAAATAAATAAATAAATAAATAAATAAATAAATAAATAAATAAATAAAAACCTCACCATTGTTTTTGCCTGACTGTAAAAGTTGGTGGCTATTTACAAAGGTAAATCATCTGAGATACTAAGGGAGATAGTAGCACCAGGAGCGGAGATTTATGAGACTTACTTACGATATTTATTTGTCCAGTGAAAGGCTCTCATGGGAACTGAGGGAGAGGAAGAATTCTCAGGAGCGAGGAGGGACTGGGGGCCTCTGCAGTAGGAGTCCACAGACACGGACCCCGTTTGTGATTCCGGCTTTTCTTTGCAGGAGAGAGTTGCCGTTGTCCGTGAACACACAACACGGCCTCCTGGCAGCACTGCCAGGCAGCTTATCTCCAAGGTCTGAGATGTGGAACTTGCCCCAGCCTGGCCGGAAATGCTGCCATGCAGGCATCTCTGGGGCCTTCTGCATACAGAAAGTATGTTCCATTGCTAGAGGTCTCCTTTAACATTCCACCCCCCCCCCCCAGATTTCATAATTTTTGTTCTTGCCCTCCAGGAGGAGAAGCACTGTTTTTATTAAAGGTAAAGGTTTCCCCACGACCGAATGGTCTAGGGGGCAACTGTAGGGGGCGGTGCTCATCTCCGTTTCAAAGCCTGTAGAGCCGGCGTTTTGTCCGAGGACAAGCTTCCGTGGTCGTGTGGCCGGCATGACTCTACACCGTAGTGCACGGGACGCCGTTCCCTTCTCACCGAAGTGGTCCCTATTTATCTACTTGCATTTTTTATGTGCTTTCGAACTGCTAGGTTGGCAGGAGCTGGGACAAGCAACGGGAGCTCACTCTGTCGCGCGGTCTTGAACTCCCAACCTTGCGGTCGGAAAGCCCAGCAGCAGCGGATTAACCTGCTGCGCCTCCACGTCCCCCACTGTTTTTATTACACAACCGCATTTTCATAAACAAAAAATTACAATCACTTTAAAAGTGTACTAGGTAGGTGATACAGGTGGCATTGCATCAGCAGATGAGGCCGCAGTCACGACCCAGGCACACACACCCATTAATTAAATAATAAATAAAAACCAAATAAAACAGGGCAGTGGTGGTGTTTTGCAGATTTGGGGTTTTAAAAAATTGGTTTATACAAGTGAGAAGCGCAGAAAGTAGTCTTGTGTGTTTATTTCATTACCACCATTTTGATTTGATTTGATCATAAAAGGTAAAGGTTTCCCCACGACTGAATGGTCTAGTCGTGACCGACTGTAGGGGGCGGTGCTCATCTCCGTTTCTAAGCCTGTAGAGCTGGCGTTTTGTCTGAGGACGAGCTTCCGTGGTCATGTGGCCGGCATGACTCTACGCCGAGGCGCACGGAACGCCATTCCCTTCCCACCGAAGTGGTCCCTCTTTATCTACTCGCATTTAGGTGCTTTCGAACTGCTAGGTTGGCAGGAGCTGGGACAAGTGATGGGAGCTCACTCCGTCGCGCGGTCTTGAACTCCCAACCTTCCAGTCGGAAAGCCCAGCAGCAGCGGTTTAACCCGCTGCGCCATCATAAGAGGGTGTTAAAAAATTTCCTGCTTGATACTGTCACTTCCGGGCCACGACATCATTTCCAGTGGATCATTCTAAAAAGCAGGCCCCAGTGCTAACATGTTTTGAGAGCCCTGTTGAACAGGATGGCAGCCTGAATGTTCTGCCCTTTCAGTCTTCCAAGAGCTAATCAGGCAGCATAATTTCAGCAAATGGTTTTGCATTAATATAACCAAAAAGGCGACTTGGGGACCATTACGGATCGACCAGCCTTGTAAGCAAAAGAAAACGTATTGGAAACTTGGTGATATCTTGGATGAGAACAGCAGCGATTCTGAAGGCACATGCCAACACACCTTGAAGATGCGCAGCAAGCGTGTAAGGTGCACTGCCAAGGAACTGTGGCCCCAGGCCAAGAACTAGATACATCTGAGCCCTATCAAGGACTCCAGGAGGTGATGTGGCAGGAACAGCAATTTGGTAGAGCAGGGACCAATCAGAAGCAAGCACAGAATCATCTGACCATGACTCAGCAAACAGTAACGAACTGGAGTTGTTGGCTACTTACGGCCACCTTCTCTGTCTTTTGCTGCAGGCCCTTAGTCATGAGCAGAGAAGTCCCCTAGCAAGGTGACCAGGTTTGAACTTGCTGGTACCTAGCAGCGGTAAGCCATCCACTGTGAACCAGCCTGCTCTTAGGTCAGACTGCTCTTATGTCCTCTTATAAGAACATCAGAAGAGCCCTGCTGGATCAGGCCAAGGGCCCATCTAGTTCAGCTTCCTGTATATCACAGCGGCCCACCAGATGCCTCAGGGAGCACACAAGGCAACAAGATGCCTGCATCCTGTTGCCACTCCCTTATCTGGCATTCTGAGGTAAATATCTGAGGTAAACACAATCTGGGCCTTAAGAACCTAAGAAGAGCCCTGCTGGATCAGGCCAAGGGCCCATCTAGTTCAGCTTCCTGCATCTCACAGTGGCCCACCAGATGCCTCAGAGAGCACACGAGACCACAAGATGCTTGCATCTTGTCGCTACTCCTCTGCATCTGGCATTCTGAGGTAGCCTACTTCTACAATAACAAGGTTGCACCACCCATCATGGCCACTAGCCCAAAATGGACTTTTTCCTCCAGAAATCTGTCCAGTCCCCTTTTAATGGAACCTAGGTCAGATGCCTTCACTACTTCCTACGGCAAGGAGTTCCACAGCTTAATTATCTGCTGCTCCATAGACGACAAAGTGCATCAGTGGCGCATTTGAGGACCAAGACCTAAACCCGGCCACTTCTCCTTTTCTTATGCCTGAAGTTTCCACAGCTGGCCACCACGGACGTGCGCCTGGAAATAAGACAGGGAACTCCCACCCTTGCCCGTTCTGGGCACGAAGCTTGGCCAAGACGAATTCTCCTTTTCTGAAGATGACAAATAAGATCCATTCTTCAGGGACACTGACAGCCGGAGTCGGAGCTGCTGCTGCTGCAGCTGTGCCACTTGGAGCCTGCCTGAGTCCTCTTTGTCAGACCCGGCGGAAGGTACCAGATCGGGAGCTGCTGTTTCCAAGGGCAACAGCATCTCTGCCACAGCAGGATGATCTTAATTGCATCGGAAGATGCAGAGGCCCCATGAGCAGGAAGGTCCTCGGGAGGCTGGCACCAGGCAGATCGGAGGGGGTGGGGTAGGGGCTATGTGCTGAATCCCATCATCTTACAGGCCAGTCCTATGCAAGCTCACTCACAAGCGGCAGCGGGGGGGGGGGGCACTGCTGCATTTTGGAGACCCTTCTTTGCATGCAGAACGCCCCACACTCTGCAAAGATGACTCAGGGCACAATCCTAACCTGGAATTAGGCCAGCACAGTTAGGCCGGCACCAGGGCCACCGCAAAGCGCGTTTGGACCACTCTCAGAGTCAGGGGGGATGGCGCACGTCTGTGTGCTGGCCTCTCTGACTCCGAGAGTGGTCCAAACATACGTTACGGTGTCCCTTGTGCTGGCCAAACTTCACTTTATTTACCTCATACTTACCTCAGAATTTTATCTCAGAAATTTACCTCAGAATGCCAGATACAAGGGAGTGGCGTTTGGACTACTCTCGGAGTCGGAGGATGGCGCGTGTCTGTGTGCTGGCCTCTCCGAGAGTGGTCCAGACACACTTTACGCTGTCCCTTGTGCCGGCCAGACTTTGCTTTATTTACCTCATATTTCCTCAGAATTTTACCTCAGAAATTTACCTCAGAACCCCAGATACAAGGGAGTGGCGTCTGGACCACTCTCGGAGTCAGGGAGGATGGCGCACGTCTGTGGTCCAGACATGCTTTACGGCATCCCTTGTGCCGGCCAAACGTTGCTGCCCTAACAGTGCCGGCCTAACTCCAGGTTAGGATTGCACTCTCAAGGCGTGCAAGAGGGCTTTTTTGAGCACATGAAATACCCCTAGAGCATCTCCAGCAGGTGCTTGCCAAGCCTCTGCTTGAGGGTCTCCAGTAAGGGAGAATGCACCACCTCCCTCCAGTGGCGATCTGTTCCACTGTCGAACCTCCCTTATCGTCAAGAAATTCTTCCTGACGTCCAGCTGGAATCTCCTCTCTTGCAGTTTGTACCCATTGGACCTAGTTCTACTGTTAAAGGCAGATGAGAACAGATTTGTCTCTTCTTCCTTATGACAGCCCATCAGATATTTGAAGAGTTCTTGTTGAAAAGTGGTATATAAATCCTGTTTGATTGATTGATTGATTGGCCAGCAAGTTTGGCTGGCACAAGGGCCACCATAACTTGCATTTGGACCACTCTCGGAGTCGGGGAGGATGGTGCACGTCTGTGTGCTGGCCTCTCTGACTCCAAGAGAGGTCCAAACATACTTTACAGTGTCCCTTGTGCTGGCCAAACTTTGCTGGCCTAACTCCAGGTTAGGATTGTGCTCTGAGCTGGGGCACCTCCCTTCTGAAGAAAGACTACAGCATCTTCCGTCTAGAAAAAAGGCGCCTTGGTGTGGGGGGTGGGAAATGATGGAGATGTACAAAATTATACAAGCGGTGTTCTTTTCCCTCTCACATAACACCAGAACCAGGGAACATCCACTAACATTGTCAGGAGAGTTAGAACAGACAACGAGAAAAATATTTCTTTACCCAGAGTGTACTTAACCTGTGGAACTCCTCGCCACAGGTTGTGGTGATAGCGCCTGGCCTAGATGCCTTTAAAAAGCAGACTGGACAGATCTCTGGAAGAAATATCAATCCCAGGTTACGAGCCGTGATGGGTGTATATGCAACCTCCTTGTTTTTAGAAGCAGGCTACCTCTGAATGGCAGAGGCAAGGGAGTGGCAACAGGATGCAGGTCTCTTGTGGGTTTGTGTACTCCCTGAGACACCCACTGTGAGACAGATGGGCCCTCGGCCTGATCCAGAAGCTTGCTTATCACAGAAGCCCACAGGCGGGAGAGGAAGAAGGCATACTGCTCTGTAACTGCGTATTCAGGGGACACTGAATGGCAACCATTGATAGATTCGTCTTCCCTCCCCCTGAGTTTCTCTAAACCACTTTAAAGTCATGGAAGTTCCATTTTGCTGGCCCCCAGCCAGGAATTGATCTCCCCCCCATGAATTCGTCTAACGCACTTCGCTTTTCAAAGTTACTGAGGTCGATGGCCGTATCGCCGCACATAGCTACGGACATCAGGCATTAATTACACACTCCGCGGCAACGTATTTCCCTTTGCCTGTCCTCAACCCCGCTGCTAGTCAGCCTCATCAGCTGATTTCATACAGGAGGAGGAATGTTTTTTGGAGAAGAACTTAACACACACAAAACTACAAGGTTAAATTCAGTAAGTGTCAGGTTTCATTAAAATAAAAAAAAGGAGCCTCGCTGTCATGCAGTTAGCAGTGACGTTAGTCCAGTCCCTAACCCAAGTCTCGAGTCTCTGCCCTCAAGTCGAGTCCCAACTCCTTGCTGACCTTAGCAAGCCGAGTCTCAAGTCTGTGATCTAAATTTAAATTAAAAAGGGACATGGTGGTGGGGTGGGTGTGGGAGAGTTGTAAACCCTGATGACAGGTAAGAACATAAGGAGAGCCTGGCTGGATCAGGCCAAAGGCCCATCTAGTCCAACTTCTTGTATCTCACAGTGGCCCACCAGATGCCTCAGGGAGCACACAAGACAACAAGATGCCTGCATCCTGTGGCCAGTCCCTTGTATCTGGCATTGTGAGGTAAATTTCTGAGGTATACACAATCTGGGCCTTAAGAACATAAGAAGAGCCACATTGGATTAGGCCAAAGGCCCATCTAGTCTAGCTTCCTCCATCCCTGTGGTCCACCAGATGCCTCAGGGAGCACAAAAGACAACAAGATGCCTGCATCCTGTTGCCACTCCCCTGCCTCTGGCATTCAGAGACAACCCACTTCTAGAACCAGAGGGTTGCATGACCCCCCATCGTGGCTTGTAACCTGTGGTGGACTTTTCTTCTAGAAATCTGTCTTCTAGAAATCTGTTTTCAAGGCATCTACGCCAGATGCTGACACCGCATCCTGTGGCAAGGAGTTCCACCGACTAAGCCAATGGAAAAGAGGCCACGCTGGTGTGATGGGCAGTTGCTCTCCCCCTGCTAAACGTAGAACGGCACTGCTTTAGAAAGAGCCTCTTTGCCCAGTTATCACTGGTTAGTGAAACAGCAGGACTGTTTGCTGTATTTTTTCTTCTCCCTCATCCGGGAGATGGATGAGGAATTCCCATGTCATTTCAGATGCACCATGGACATTTACCGTGTGCATTTACTCCTCCGCTATTCAGAAGCATCGGAACTGGGTTTCATTACTGATGGCAGAAAAATATGTTCAAATACACGCCCCCTTCTGTTCAAGCCTCACACCTACAACTGGGTACCTGGAGCCCCTGACCCCGGTCTGAAAGACCATTCTGTTGAAAAGACTACATTTCCCATCATGCCTCACCAGAAAGTCACATGAACGGGGGGGGCCCTACAAAACAGATTAGACTGCAGCTCCACTCTCTCCCAGAACTGCAGTAACTTGCATCAGTGGCTGTTGCTACCAGGGAAAGAGGATAGGAAATAATGACACGGAATCATCTCTTTTCCTATTTTCTAATCTACTGAATTAGAAATCAATCTTTTGTCTCACAAAGGCAGGCAGAGAGGGTTGATTATTTCAGGCTGCAGTCCTATTCACACTTACCTGGGAGTAAGTCCCATTGAACACAGCGGGGCTTACTGCCAAGGAAATAGGCATACAACTGCGGCATGGTTTGGTTTTCTCTCTTGCATAAAAATTCAGCAGAACGCCTTCCCCTTTAAGAAGGAAATTCACTTTAAGAAAGTGGAGCGATATAGGAAGTTTTTCCATTGCGGAAAGTCGACATAAATGCCTTTGGCTGCCCCTCTGGTTTTGCTGCTTAAGTGCATTGATTTTACTCCCTCTCCTTAAATCCCAGCAATGGGCTGTCACAAGGGAAGAACAGGCACAGGTTTGTCTCCAGTCTGCACATAAATTCTCGGCTCAACACAGCGTGGCAAATTTGGTCCCTGGAGCTGGGTAGGAGCTGCATCTTCTCCAAATCATTAACTTCCAGGGCGAATTTGTGATTTTCCTCAGCCAGGGGTCCGATCTTGCAAAGCAGCGGGAATCCTGGGCTCCGCAATCCTACTGCTTTCATTACTCATACATACTGGAGCAAACACTGTTAACAGAAGAGAGGAAAAAAGTGTCCTCAGCTGTCCCTGTTTTTGCATCCTCATTCTGCCTTAACGCAATATAATAGTTCTCAAACTTTTTAGAATGGCACCCACCAGAAGTGATGTCATTAACCTGGATGTGATGTCATAGCCAGAAGTGACATCATCAAGCAGGAAGTGCTGTCACTGTGGCATAATAAAATGACACCCCAGGAATGCAAACTGGCATTCTTGGACTGCAGCAATTGCACAACCAGGAAACATCCCTGAAAAAGATGAGAACAAAATATTATGCTAAAGCACTGAACTAAAAAAAAACACCCCTCTTTGGAAAATTCAAACTGCTAACACTCATAAAAGGAATATAGCAAGAGTATAGCCTGCAGCTTCTAAGATGGCTGCTCCCAGCTTTCCGCGGCCCACCTGACATCAGGTCACGACCCGCCAAGTGGGTTCCGACCCACAGTTTGAATAACACTGCTTAACATATTGTTCCTGCAAATACCACCAGCCTCTGCTACGCCTTCCTTTTCAAGTCCAGGAAACAGGAAGAGAAGGGAACAGAGAGGCAGTGCGGAGGAGAGGAGCGAAGAAACGCAGGCTAGAGCGTCTTGGAATCTCGAGTCATGTCTCGATGCTAGATTTTTATAACTGTATCTGCAACGCGCATACAGAGTAGGAAAATCTAAAATCAAAACATGACTAGTTTTGGGGGGCGTGATCAGGAATTCAGAATTTTGAATTCAAGGAGGAAAATGCATGGAGTTCCCAGGATGTTCCTTCCCATTCTCTTTCTCATCAGTTCCACAGGCACTCACCCCTATGCCCCCCAAATGGCCTCGCCACATAAATGAAGTGGGGAGCAGCCTTGAGTATTCTTGGGGTGAGGCTCATCTGCCACCTCCTCTCCTCTGCCTTTGTCAGACGCTTTCAGAAGGCTTCACCACCATAATCTGTGGTTCCAAGCACCGTCCCCCACACCGTGGTGCAAGCATGCGCGCATGCGCACACACCCTCCCTCCCCCAGCTCCCCACCCCCGAACGAGACATCTGCTGTAACAAATACAGGCTTTGCGTTGTGGAGTAATCCATTAACAGGCGAGTAAGTGATACCGGGAGAATAATTAGTAGTGACTCATAGCAATCCGTTATACACTGAAGAAGAACATGTATGAACTCCGGGGTACAAGATAACAGCATTATTTATTATTATTATTATTATTATTATTATTATTTAATAATGTTATCTTGTCCCCAAGTTCATATATGTTCTATAATAATACAATATATTATATATATAAAATAAAATATAAAATAAAATATATATAAAATAAAATATATTATATATAAAATATATTTTATATAATAATAAAATAAAACAACAACGTCCTTGCATCTAATTATTTCTCTGGCTTGAGGCAAGACCACAAAACTCAGACGATATATTCAGCAGAATCCATTGTTAAAAGGTTTTCCTGGATTGCCCCATTTCAGGAAGAAGGGGTGGGTGGGGAACAGATTGCTCTCCCACTGGAGAGGAGTTTAGAAAGAAAATCTTGTTTCATCATCATCATAATCCTTAGAAGAGCCAGTTTAGCGCAAAGGTGAGCCTGTGTGAGGCTGGGAGTTGGAAGATCCGGATTCTAATCTTTGCACAGCCGGGAAACTGTGATCGTAGGACGGTTATTCTCCCGCAGCCCTCACAGGGTTGGTGCAAAGAGAAAATGGAGATAAAAATGGATAGAATGGGGAGGGTGGGGAGACCCACATACATCACCCTGAGCCCTCTGTGGAAATGGCAGGATGCACAGCATAAATAAATGAAAAGAAGCAAAGAATAACCAGGATAGCTCGGCAGCATCCTAGTGCCGAGTACAGGAGTCAAGGTATCTGCCCCAAGGGGCTTACAAATCTGGAATCTGAGACTGCGGAGGGAAGGAAAGGGATAAAAAGAGGGTGTCGCTGTTGTTTGTAGACTTTGCTACACGTGGGGCCTGGTGAAACATCACGGGAGGACTCAGACCCATGTCTAACAAACCCCACTAATAGCAAGCTGCTGCTGATGTTCTTTAGTACTGCCCAGTAAGATGTTTACGGTCCACTGCAGCTATCAACATGTCATAAAGCCAGACCTGGCCCCATTGGAAGGCAGCAACCAACAGAAGTCCTCTTCTGCGTTGCTACGATGGCGCCCGCAGCTGTGCCTCTCCACGGCTCGGTTCGCTTTCCCAGTTGGGTACCATAAACGACGTCCAACTGGAAAAGGCAACGAGGAATTGGTAGCAAATCAAGAACTAGCCTATGTCACTGCCCTCCAACACAGTAACAGCCTGGAGGTGGACATACATTAATTGGATGCCCAGGTTTTCAGGCACCTAATGGTGAGCACCGATGTACACATGTGCTCTCCAAAGCCTGTGCAAGAGAGTAAGGTAAAGGTTTCCCCAGGACTGAATGGTCTAGTCGTGACCGACTGTAGGGGGCGGTGCTCATCTCCGTTTCAAAGCCTGTAGAGCCGGCGTTTTGTCCGAGGACAAGCTTCCGTGGTCATGTGGCCGGCATGACTCTACGCCGTAGCGCATGGAACGCCGTTCCCACTGAAGTGGTCCCTATTTATCTACTTGCATTTAGGTGCTTTCGAACTGCTAGGTTGGCAGGAGCTGCGACAAGCAACGGGAGCTTACTCTGTCGCACGGTCTTGAACTCTCAACCTTCTGGTCGGAAAGCCCAGCAGCAGCGGTTTAACCCGCTGCACCACCATGTCTTGTGCAAGAGAGTGCTTGGATCCAATTCAATAATAGCATTGCCTGATCAAAACTGAATCCTTGATAGAATCCTGCACATTCTCTTGTCTCTTGTCACTGCACCTCCCAAGGCCAGCCCAGCTCAGGCTGGTCACTGACAGGATTGTTGTAAAGACCTCAAAAATAGGGGACATGGGGTAGGGAGGGGGATATATCAGTTCCCGGGAGGGGGACAGGACTGGTGGCGGGTCCCCAGCCTCATACTCCGAGGGATGTTTCACGGTTACGCAACTGCTGCAGTCCAAGAATCCTTGTTGGCATTCCAGAGGTGTCATTTTATTACATCACTTCCTGCTTGATGATGTAACTTCCAGCCATGATGTCACTTCCGGCGAGCCCTGACACAGATGCCATTCTGAAAAGGGGGTCCCAGCGCAAAACGTTTGAGGATCGCTGGGATAAGCAATGGGCAGGAACTGTGGAACTCTTTGCCACAGGAGGTGGGGATGGCATCTGGTCTAGATGCCTTTAAGAGGGGATTGGACAGATTTCTGGAGGAAAGGTCCATCGTGGGCTACAGGCCATGATGGGTTGAGCAACCTCCTTACATTAGTAGTAGGCTACTTCAGAGTACCGGGTGCAAGGGAGTGGCAACAGGATGCAGGCATCTTGTTGTCTCATGCCTCCCTGAGGCACCTGGTGGGCCGCTGTGAGATACAGGAAGCTGGACTAGATGGGCCTTTGGCCTGATTCAGCAGGGCTCTTCTTATGTTCTTATGTTCAGGGGCAGGGGGACCCAAGACAAAGCTGAAGGCAAAGGTGGAAGACTGCTGCTCTAGGAGGAAGGGCAGTCTAAGGGTCTGGGATGGGGGAAAGCAGAGGCCCGAAGCAGCAGCTCAAAAGGGACGCTGGAAAGGGGATATGAACAAGGGCATGAAAAGGCCAGAACAAAGAGCCCCAAAAAGCTAAACTGAGAAATAGAAGAGGCCAGAATCTACTAAGGGTGAAAAGGACAGAAAGTCATCTATTGATTTGAAACACCCAGTCCAATCTTTGGCTGCAGGCCTCTAGCAAAGATTAGGAAGCACTTTGCAAATTAAAAGCAGTGGTGTATGCAGGGGGTGGCACGCTAGCTGCGAAGGATCCATGCACAGGGAGCGGCTGCGTTGAAGAGGGGAGTCCAATGCAGGCTGTGAAGTCCACCTCTTGCCTGGTCATCCTCAAGACCCTCCTCTGGTCCACCGACCCGGAGGACAGATCCGTGGGGCTTACTTCTGAGTAATCGCCCTGAGAATGACTGCGTGATACGGAGGCTGCTTGAGGCCGCGGCCCCAGGCAGCAGATGAGCAGAGGGCACTTCCTCATTCTCCTGTCACTCACTGAAAAGGAAGGCGGGACCAGAGTGGAACAGGAAGTGCAAAGGAGAGCTACGAACTAGAGCAGCGCTTCCCAAACATTTCAGCACCAGGACCCACTTTTTTTTAAAGGACACTCTATGGGACACTTTAAAGGGCACTTAGCTTTACAAGGGTTTTTTAAAAGGTGATCTATAAAGAAATACTATTTTATTTACTTCAGTATTACTTGAATATTTTGTTTCTTCGTTTGCAAAAAACAAAACAAAAACTCTGATCCATTTCTCATCGCGAGGCGGCCCTAATGAGTAGCCTCATAGGGTATAAGTTCTGGCTACAAAGGGGTTCGGAGAGGATGTTTATGGCTTAAATCCCACTGCTCTTTAGCAACACATAAGAACTTAAGAAGAGCCCCTATGCTGGATCAGGCCAAAGGCCCACCTAGTCCAGCTTCCTGCATCTCGCAGCGACCCACCAGATGCCTCAGGGAGCACATAAGACAACTAGATACATGCATCTCATTGCCGCTTCCCTGATTGCAGCACTCTGAGGTAGCCTAACTCTAAAGTAAGGAGGTGGCACTAACCATCATGGCCTGTAGCCTGAGATGGGCTTTTCCTCCAGAAACCTGTCCAATCCCCTTTGAAAGGCACCTATGCCAGATGCCATCCCCACCTCCTGTGGCAAGGAGTTCCACAGATTAATGACCCGCGGGGTTTAAAAGTATTTCCTTTTATCTGTTCTCACTCTCCCAGCACCCAATTTGAGTGGATGTCTCCTGGTTCCGGTATTGTGAGAGAGGGAAAAGAACATCCCTCTATCCATCCCATGCATAGTTTTGTACGTCTCAGTCAAGTCCCCCCTCAGGCGCCTTTTTTCTAGGCTGAAGAGCCCCAAGCACTGCAGCCTTTCCTCATATGGGAGGTGCCCCAGCCCTATAATCATTTCGGTCACTCTCTTCTGCACCATCTGTTCCCCCAAGGAAACCAGCTCAGAAGCTGCCTGGGCTTGAGAATCAGGTGATTGCTAGCTCCAAGACCAGTTGAACCACTTCATTTTGAGTGGCATGCTGTCGAGGAAGGCCTCAGGGCTATCAATCTCTGCTGGCCCCACAGATTTGCCAGCCCTTAGAGCAGAGATCTCCGCATTCAAACCAGCGCTAAGAACCCTAACACATTCTTGCAAAATTACAGTCCCGTTGCTCAAGATTTGCAAAGGAAGACAAGCCAGTCCACTTAATCCAGTTTCAATCCAGTTCAAAAATCCAGAGAGGTGGAGTCAGCCTGAAATTGACTTCTAACATCACTAATAACTAATGAAATTGACATCACTGCCTCGCTAATCAACGTATAACGACTTGCACCCGGGAAGCGCGAGATTTGGGCTTTCGGTCATTTTGGCTTTGCATCAGTAAACGGGTTTCAGACCTTAAATTGTGACCTACTGTGAATGAAATGAAATACTACACAATGAAAACGCGTACACAATGTTGGTGATGGGGGAACACAACCAAGTCGGTTCGCAACCGAGTTCGCAAATCAGTCCGAACCAGGTTTTCGCCGAGCAAATTCTAGCCAGGAGGCAACAGTAGGACATCTCGAGTTGATTGCAATATGGTTTTTCTCCAGCTAAATACAGGCAAAGGGTCCATTTTCATAACATGGCTCTCTGCAGCCATCTTCCAAATGCACTTCTGTGTCACATCAACCGCTAAGTCATGGATAACGCCATGATAAACAGACACCACAATTGCGATTTCTCCAAGGTCTTCAGCTCGCTAACAGTATCGGAGAACAGAAGATGGTTGTTTCATTTGACACCTTGACAAATCCCCCCCCCCGAACAACAACAACCACCATTGCCCGGAAGGGTTTGATTTGTTCCTCTGTGCTCAACGGGTCCTGTCTAAAACCTCTTGGTTTGCTTAAAAAAAAAAAAAAACTGCAGTAATGCAATCTGCTACCATGGAGACCACTGAAGGGTACCCAGTGAGGTCACATCCTGATCACATCTCTTGGGAAAATGACCATCAGAAGGCGGTGAGATACAGGAATTCATTGACTCGCTCTAGATTGGGCATTTTATATTAGAGCTAAACAAAGACAATCACAATGGGTGAATAATGCAGCCGGCTTTCCATTTGCAAACAGAATGCATGAAAAGAAGTGATTTCTTCTTGCTGTATCTTCTTGGGAAAAGGGTGTCTCTTTCCAGAGATTGTCTAACCAGGGTCCTATAGCACCCCAATATCATGAGAGGCATCGCTCTACAGAAATTCCATATATCATTAATTGCCTTGAATTCTTAGCATTTAAAAACCAAGGCGATTTACTAGGAGCCCTACATGCTGAAGAAACATTGCCGTTTTCTTTTTTGACCTGAAATGCTCCAGAAAGCAGTGGTTCTCAAACTATTTTGCACCGGGACCCACTTTTGAGAACGACAATCTGCCCAGGACCCACCGGAAGTGATGTCATGGCCGGAAGTGCCGTCATTGTGACGCCAGAGCCTGCTGCTTTCCCAAGGATGCAGCACAAAGTTGGGTCGTTTCCCAGCCATTTTCCAACCGCAAAGTAATCAGAAAGAAAGAAAAAAAAAGCCTATTCGCAACCTTGGCCCTCCCCCTCCCCTTTCCGGCGTCCCACCTTCCCATATTTCCAATTATGGCTACGCTAGGTGCTACGCCACCCACTGAAATTGGCTCGCGACCCACAGTTTGAGAAACACGGCCACACAGCCTGTGCACTTCAGAAGAGACCTTAAAACTCCCTAATACTTCCCTAATATTTCTTCTAATTGCTCCCTAATATTTTTCCATTGGCGGCCATACCAGTTGACTAGCAACCATCTAGAGTCCCCCATTTTTTCAGCCAATCAAATGGCAATACAACACAAAAAACATTTTGAGAAGTCACTGTCATCTCCATCCGTTGTTTCCAACCAACAGAAGGGAACCACCAATTGATTCCCAATTGTCTCTCCAAGGAGCCCTGGACTCCTTTGGCTATGCGCCATGCCCAAGAGTGCCAACGAATACGGCTCACGCACCAGCATGCTGCCTATCGAGCCAGTAAACAGCTCCTTGGATTTCTGCTGCTGCAGGTCCTTCCCTGCACAAGCAGAAGAGCCATTTTTGTTGGCACGTACAGTGCAGACTCACAGCTCCCACCGAATCTCCTAACGCTCCAAGCCGCCTCCTTGCTGGGATTCAGATCTGGGACCAACCTGGTCCAGATCAATGCTCTGGGTGGCCATTTTGGATGGTTTCAGAGACAAGGATGGGGAGGAGGCGGAACGGTGGTCACAAAAGGCATTTCGCAGAAGGAATTACAGCTTCACCCTCAAGGTCCCTTTGAAGAGCATCACCAGGTTCGTCCTACTTTGACAGTGATTGCTAAACAGTCAATATCACAGCAGGCATGCTCAGAAATTTAACCCAAGGAGGGACATGTGTCCGGCATGACCATCTCTCCAGATCACCCATGACTTGCAGAGGATGCTGGAGATTGATTTGAAGGTCACAGGAAGGAAACCACCTCCAGCACCAGTCCTTTGTTATTGTAAAATGGAGCCATCGCTCTCCGGCAGGGGAGCAACCAACGCTCTTTCCCTGTTTGGTCCCTTCCACAGCCTCACCCCGGAGGAGCAGAGGATGTTCGAGGGATGCTCTGTGGGTTGCTGGGCAGCCACCAGTACTCTAGGGAAAACCAGAAGCTGGGGACAGGCTGTATTCACAACGCTTCGCCTTCTGGCCTTTCGCGTTGGAGACTCATAAACAGATCACACAAATCTCCTCTGGGGGGGGGAAATTGCAGTTCTTGGAGCATCTTGGCCACGAACGTGCTCTGCATGGGTAACAATTCGGCGACACAGACCACATTCATGTGCCGGCGGGAAGGACAGTTACGGCGACACAGGGTTTTTGGCCGTACGCACCTTCGGAAACCAACGCGTCAAATCATGCGCCCGGGAGGCAAACACACATACGCCGCCTCCCCCCTGCTATTGTTGCGCCGAGGGAGGGAAAGGGGGGGGGTGTCGGGCCATACATTTGCAACACTTCAATGGCGGAAGATGTGGCTCTCTCTAGCCCTCTTGGGATTACATAACATATGGATGCTCTTTTTTTTCTTTTCCTTGCGGGGGTTTTGCACACTCCCCGGCCACTCGAGACACCCGAGCCGACTGGTGTCTCGCAGGAGGAATGCCCTCTTCAGTCTCATCCTCACCTCCACGCCCCGCAGCAATTGTCCTCAGGCCACAGAATGGAAGAGGAAGGTGGGGAAGAGGAGGAAGATTCCCCCCCCCCCGCGTCCCCAGCCTTCCTCAGCCCCAGAAGCATTTCTGCCCTCCCTCCCCTCCCCACCCCACCCCACCCCACGCTCCATCCAAATAAATACATAACCCAATGATTTCGGATTAAACCCGGTCAATGCTGCCTGCATATCCCTGCTTCCGGGCACCCCCTCCATTCTGACAAACGACGCCTTTTGGAAGACCCCAGGGGTGGGTTGCTCTTACAACGCCCCCCCTTCCCCAATCCCACCCCAGCGTCCTATATGGCCGCACACCTCCGCCCTCCCGGCCGCCCTGTGGAAAGCGACAAAACCCCAGAGCGTGGACATCCGCTCCCAGCCAGGGCTGGCTCAAGCGTCAGCACCGCATCCCCAAGCCCAGACAACGCCGCTCCATCGGATGGGGGAGGTCCAAGAGGCTCCCCCATCCACGGATGAAAGTGACAGCGAGCAGATTGTCACCTGTCAATCACAGAGGCTTCTTCCCCCCCCCTCTCTTTCTTCCCCCTGCAAGGCGAGTCTAGCACTAGGGGATGTCTGCAGTGATGGGGGGGGGGGAGGAAAGGAAAGAAGCGGAGGCTTTTCTGCTTGGAGATCCAAAGGGAGCCGAGTAGGAGCAGCAGCAAACCCCCACTTCCCCCCCCCCCTTTTCCACGATCGCACTGCATTTCAAACGGCCACGCGAGGAGAAGAGGGGGGGCACCAAACTGCGCATTCAGCAGCAGCAGTACCCCCCCTTTTTTTTCTCTCTTCAATGCACGCTTGCATTCGGGCTCGCCTGCTGCAGAGAGGCGCGGGGGCCCGACGCGGGCAGAGAACGGGGATCGGCAAGGGGGGGACGGGACGGGACACCCCAGATCTCCTTACCTCCCGACGAAATTCTCCAGCACGGAGCTCTTGCCCGCGCTCTGGCCCCCCACCACGGCGATCTGGGGCAGGTCGAGGTTGGCGTTCTGGCCGATGGCGGAGAAGGCGTCCTGGAGCCGGTTGACCAAGGGGATGAGGTCTTCCATCCCGCGGTTCCCCATGGCGGCGGCGGCGGCGGCAGCCCGGGCGCGCTCGCGCGCCCACCCCCCCGGCGGCTGCGGCTGCAAAGCTGCTCGGCGCGGGGGCGCTTTCAATGGGCGGAGGGCTGCGCTCCGGCCCCGCGCGTCCTCATCCGCCTGCGCGCAGCAGGGGGTGCGAGCAGCAGGCGGTGGTGGGGCGGCTGCTGCTGCTGCGCCCTCCTTGCCCTCCGTCCCCCACCCCACCAGCCACCTAAGCCGCCAGGTTCTCCGCAGCGCCGCCGCCTCCACTGCCAGCTGAAAACGCCCGGAGCCACCTGGTTCCCAGCGGGACTGAGCGCGCGCCTCCCAGCACCCGCCGCCAGGGGGCAGCACAGAGCGGCTCGTCGGGCTTCCTGGGAGTTGTAGTTCCAATAGGCTTGTTGTCTCTCTCTCTCTCTCTCGCCCCCCGCCCCCTCCTTCTCCCCCCTTCTTCCCCATCATCACCCCAGTTCATAAACCGCAGAGAACGTCAACGTGCATGGAAATGGTTTGTAGGGAAGGGCCGCCTGAAAACGTCAGCCCTGCAAGCGTGCGATGGATGGTGGGGGGTTTTTTTTGTTTTACCCGTCGCATCTTCCAGAGGAACAGCACGGCCTTAGGCTGCCATCCTGTGCACGTTGGCTTGGATGCAGTGGCGCATTGACTGGATGTATGTTTACTGAATACAGTGCGTTTGCTTAATTACCTCTGGGTGGGCATGCATAGGATTGTGCAACCCCGTTTCTTCTCCTTCAAAGGGGGGGCCTCCACAGGAGGAGGACCTGTGTGTGTGTGTGTTGTGTGTGCGTGCTGCTGGATCAGGCCAAAGGCCCATCTATCTAGTCCAGCTTCCTGCAGCTCACAGTGGCCCACCAGAAGACTCAGGGAGCACAAGAGACCACAAGATGCCTGCATCACACAAGATGCCTGCATCACAGGTTGGGAACTCCTGACCTAGCAGGAGGAAAAGGTAGGGTAGTGATAACCCTCTGAAGCATCCTGCCTACCAGGTCCAGCAAGTGATATGGTGTGCACGTGCCATAGAGGCGAGAGATGGGAAGATCAGCTCCAGTTCCCAATGGGCTAGAGAGACAGGAAAGGATAGAGTTGCCAGCCCTCCAAGGTTGGCCTAGATAGTCTGCAGGAATCTGCATCAGAATGAAAGCCTTATCATCTTGAAGATGTTAAGTGGGTCTCCTCCTTGGCTAAATGACATGAAGTCAGTTGGTGTGGGGGAATCTTTGGGAATTGTTGTTGTTGTTGTTGTTCCCCCTGGACCACAGCACACCAGGCCTCCCTGTCCTCCACTAGCTTCCGGAGTAATTTCATGTTCATCGCAATTTCATGTTCATCGCTTCGGTGACACTCTCTAACCATCTCATCCTCTGCCGCCCCCTTCTCCTGTTGCCTTCGATCTTTCCCAGCATGAGGGTCTTTTCTCAAGAGTCCTCTCTTCTCATGAGATGGCCAAAGTATTTGAGCTTCAGCTTCAGGATTTGTCCTTCCAGGGAGCAATCAGGCTTGACTTCCTGGAGGATTGCCCGATTGGATCTCCTTGCAGTCCAGGGGACTCTCAAGAGTCTTCTCCAACACCATAATTCGAAAGCATCAAAGCTGCCTCTTCTTTGAGAAGTCTATTAAGCGAAGGGTCAAATCCTCTCCCATTTTCCAGCTCTGATGTAGCCATCCCATATATAGTGGTGTTTGCTACATTACATGGTGCTGGGAGAGTCACGGAGGCCTCCACAAGGTAAGGGAATGTTTGCTCCCTTACCTCAGGGCTGCACTGCAGCAGCAGCAGCAGCAGAAAATTGGATAGGATTGGGCCTGAAGTTGCTTCCTCACCTTGCCCTAGAAACTTAACATAAGAACATAAGAAGAGCCCTGCTGGATCAGGCCAAAGGCCCATCTAGTCCAGCTTCCTGTATCTCACAGCGGCCCACCAGGTGCCCCAGGGAGGCACGAGACAACAAGATGCCTGCATCCTGTGGCCACTCCCTTGCACCCGGTACTCAGAAGTAGCCTACTACTGATGTAAGGAGGTTGCACAACCCATCATGGCCTATAGCCCACGATGGACTTTTCTTCCAGAAATCTATCCAATCCCCAATTAAAGGCATCTAAGCCAGATGTCATCACCACCTCCTGTGGCAAAGAGTTCCACAGATTAACTACCCGCTGGGTAAAAAAGTACTTCCTTTTTTCTGTTTTAACTCTCCCAACCCTCAGTTTTAGCGGACGCCTCCCGGTTCTGGTGTTTTGAGAGAGGGAAAAGAACATCCCTCTATCAACTCTGTCCCTTCCGTGCATAATTTTGTATGTCTCAACTTGCTGCTACAAACAAACCTTCGCCCGGTTTCCCACTCTAAGGAACAGGGCCGGCCCAGCCAAAAAGTCAACTGAGGCAGTGGCAGAAGGTTGGATAGGTTTGGGCCCTGGGCCAAATTTAATCAAGAGAAGAAATGGTGGTGTGGAGAGGAGTTGTAAACAGCCCCTTGATGGCAGGCACTTCCAGGTTGCCTGCTCCCTGCTGCTCCGCTGATCGGCGTCAATCAAAGTGCCACAGGCCTTCCCGCCTTCCCTGTGCGATCATGCTCACTTCCAGATGCCCAGGAGGTCTCGTTGCGCTACAGGGAAGCATCAAAAAAAGTAAGCAAGAACACACACACACACACAGACACACACACACACACACACACACACAGAGAGAGAGAGAGAGAGAGAGAGAGAGTTGTGAATTGAGTCACGAGTCACTGACTCTTGGTTCCAACCCAAGTCCGAGACAGTGATTGACGGGTCTTAAGTCTGACTTGGGAGAGAGTCATGGGACTTGAGTGTACCTCACTGCTAATCGGCGCACTTGCCACTTCTCCCCCTGTTCCTTGGATTTGAATAAGGGTGCAATCCTAACCTGGAGTTAGGCTGGCACAGTTAAGCCAGCAAAGTTTGGCCCGCACAAGGGACACTGTAAAGTGCATTTGGACCATTCTTGGAGTCGGGGAGGATGGCGCATGTCTGTGTGCTGGCCTCTCTGACTGCAAGAGTGGTCCAAACATACTTTACGGTATCCCTTGTGCTGGCCAGACTTTGCTTTATTGACCTCATATTTACCTCAGAAATTTACCTCAGAATGCCAGATACAAGGGAGTGGCGTTCAGACCACTCTCTGAGTCAGGGAGGATGGCGCACGTCTGTGTGCTGGCCTCTCTGACTCCAAGAGTGGTCCAAACATAATTTACGGTTTCCCTTGCCAGCCGAACTTTGCTGGCCTAACTCTGCAGGCCTAATTCCAGGTTAGCATTGCACCCTAAAGCCAAAGTTCAGTGGCTGCAGAGCTCCTGCCTTATCCATGGAAGGTCTCAAAAGCAATCCGCTGCTACTTCGCACAGGGTGTGGAAATACTCTCACCAGAAACTCTGGGAAGTCACTGCCAATCCATGTTAACAATTCTGAAGTAGATGGCTCAAGATCTGATCCTGTCGAAGGCAGCTTCCTGAGACAATGCTGACAACTCACTCCCACAAAATCATAATGCGCCATCTCCCCACGGGCAAAAACCAGGGAGAGTAACTTACCTAGGAAAGAGGAACAGGTGGAGCGTTTGCAAAATATTCCACATGCCCAGGATGCAGCCTAAAATAAATGCCAATGCCAAGATCCAGCAAGCTGCTAAAAAGTGGGCTTGTTCCTGCTTTCAAAAGGACACATACTAAATATACCGTTGGCACCCAGACATGGTTGGATTGTTTTTATTCCGTTCTTGAACCCAACTCTTCTACCTAACCACTCTTGTTTTGTTCGCGCATCATCTGCCAGCCCAAGAGTGATACCTAATTCTGCGTGGGTGCTGAGCGCCTCCCCCTTTTAGAGATGCCAACTGGAACTGCAGGTGCTCAGCGAGTCTCTAAATAAAGCCTCTCACTTTTGAGTGGACTGTGTAGAAGATCGAACTTGGAACAGTGCTGAGTCTCAAGGTGTAAAAATGGAGCAGGCCTTGTGATCGATAGCGGTGCTTCTCAAACTTTTAAGACCGGGACCCACTTTTTAAAATGGCACTCATGTCGGGACCCACCGGAAGTGACGCCATTAGCCTGGAAGTGATGTCATAGCCAGAAGTGCCATCATCAAACAGAAAGTGATGTCACTGTGATGTCATCAAATGACCTAGAAGGCAAACTGGCATGCTTGGACTGAAGCAGATGCACAACCATGAAACTTTGTTGGCAGAAAGCAAGATGAAGACAAAATATTAGGTTAAAGCACTGAACTAAACACAATTTAAAAAAAAAAACTCATTTGAAAATTCAAACTGCTAACACTCACAAAAAGAATATAGCAAGAGTCAGGTCTGCAGTTTCCAAGATGGCTGCGCCCAGCTTTCCACGACCCACCTGACATCAGGTCACGAGCCACCAAGTGGGTCCCCATTCAGAAAAACACTGAATTCTATAGTGCCTAGGGACCACTAGCTATGTACACATTTGCCGGTAAGATGAGACACTGTGCAGGACAGGGAAGCATGCCAGCAAGAACACATTTGAAAGTGATATCCAATAGCTTTACTGTGGCAGTTTCCATGTTTGCATAGCGAGGCCCAGCAGAAGCCCCGAGAATTTTCCTTTCTGTCTTTTTGCTGAACTTCGTGCGTCTTCGCTTGAAAGCAGACCCCACCACGTTCAGGGCAGCTTTCTTCCCAAACGACAAATGCGCAGTATTGCAGCTTTTATTCCTAAATATCACCAGCAGTGAGTGTGTGTGTGTGTGTGTGTGTGTGTGTGTGTGTGTGTGTGTGAGAGAGAGAGAGAGAGAGAGAGAGAGAGACTCCATGACTCACACAGGGAGGTGAACGCTGGGCAGATTATCCAGCTGCACATTTTAGCTTTGCCCTTTTGCAGATGCTTTTCTGGGCCAAAGAGATGGGTTTGAGGCACCCGCCGTTTCTTGTACCTATAGCAATTTATAATCCGTCTTTTGCCAGCTTTCACAAACGCACCCCCCAAGTATTTCAACATTATCCAGCAGTTTCACAACCTTGCCTAAACCAAGGTGTGTTCTCCATCATTCAATAATAACAGACTGTCACAAATGTTGGCAAATCGCCCCCCCCCCAAATGTTTGGCACAAGGGCCACCATAAAGCACGTTTGGATCACTCTTGGAGGCAGGGAGGATGGCGCACGTCTGTGTGCTGGCCTCTCTGACTCCGAGAGTGGTCCAAACTTACTTTACAGTGTCCCTTGTGCTGGCCAAACTTTGCTTTATTTACCTCAGAATTTTACCTCAGAAATTTACCTCAGAATGCCAGATACAAGGGAGTGGCGTTTGGACCACTCTCGGAGTCAGGGAGGATGGCGCACGTCTGTTTGCCGGCCTCTCTGGCTCCGAGAGTGGTCCAAACAGACTTGACGGTGTCCCTTGTGCTGGCCTAACTATGCTGGCCTAACTCCAGGTTAGGATTGCGCCCTGAGTCAATGAATAAAGCGTAGGGCTGGCAGAGTCGAGCTTTCTGCAATCCGTTATAATCGCAGCACCAGGAGGGAGGAAGTCGAAGACCACCCGGTGCCTGAGGAAGTGGGCCAAATGCTACTCCTCCAAGCATGGCACCTTGCGATGACAAATGCCACCCACCCCCTTACACAGTGTGATGTATCAGCCACTGCCTCGGCTGCTCTCCCTCTTTCCTAGATTTGGGAACAAAAACAGAAGAAGTGGGGAGGAGATGATTTAGCACTCTCTCCTCCTCCACGCTTTCTCTTTTCAGCGGCATCATTAGGATTTGCGTCACCTGGTACGAGCGCTCATTGTGCCACCCCCATGATGGACCTCCTCCCTTACCAGGGCATCCAGAATAAATTACACAACCTAAGGGCACAATTCTAACCTGGAGTTAGGCCAGCTCAGTTAGGCCAGCACAAGGGCCACCGTCAAGTAGGTTTAGACCACTCTCAGAGTCAGGGAGGCCAGAACACAGGAAGCCATCCTTCCTGACTCAGAGATTGGTCCAAATGTGCTTTACGGTGGCCCTTGTGCCGGCCAAACTTTGCTGGCCTAACTGTGCCAGCGTAACTCTAGGTTAGGATTGCGTTCTCAGAATGCAATCCTAACCTGAAGTTAGGCCAGCCCAGTTAGGCCAGCAAAGTTTGGCTGCTACAAGGGATACTGTAAAGTCTGTTTGGACAACTCTCAAAGTCAGAGGCCAGCACACAGACATGCACCATCCTCCCTAACTCCGAGATTGGTCCAAAAGTGCTTTACGGGGTCCCTTGTATTAGCCAAACTTTGCTGGCCTAACTGTGCCGGCTTAACTCCAGGTTAGGATTGCACCCTAAGGGTGATTTTAAAAAATGTGATTCCCCAGTTCTAATTCAGAGCAACACAGCATCATTCTATCACCTTCAGGACTCAAGCATCTCATTTCCACCTCATTCGGCAGCATGTTTTAAATCCTGCTCTTTAGCTAAGCTTAGGAGAAGGAAGGTAAAAGGGTGATTAAGAGGATTGGGCTGCTGAATATGGGCAAAGGGGGGGGGCTGCTTCTGCCACTTGCACAGTCCTGCCTGCTGGGTTTCACGGGGTTGGAGAAGCTGTGGTATCTTTTGCAAGCTGACTGTGGATGAATGGATAATAAGTCTAGTCACACATTATGTTGTACACACATACAACCTGTCTGCAGTGTATGCTGATTTTTGCCCTGCATGTACAGTCATTAAGAAATTTTGTACACGCACAATCTACTTTAAATTTGAGGGGTCCCAAGTCTAGATCTTGGGTTGTTTTTTTTAAAATGCATGCATGCACAATCATTCATACCAAAATACAGGCATGCCCTGGTATCCACTGATTTGGTATCCACTGTTTCAGTTATCCACTGACACCATGGATACGGGGATGTTTATTAAAACGATAGGCGAACATTAAACAAATCTCTTTTTTTTAACCGTGTTGCAGCAAAAACACTGATGCTCCCCCTATTTTAAAAAAGGCGTTCCCAATGTCCCCCTTTTCAGGTATCCACGGGGTGGTCCAGAAAAGAACCCCAACAGGAGACACACTTCCATTAAACACTTTAAAACAGTAAATGGTTTTTAATAACATGGTACATCCCTGAGTTTCCTAGAGGATGCAGAATGCTTCAGAATGCCAGATGCAATAGAGTGGCCATGGAATGCAGGCATCTTGTTGTCTTGTGTGCTCTCGGAGGCATCTGGTGGGCCACTGTGGGATGCAGGAAGCTGGACTAGGTGGGCCTTTGGCCTGATCCAGCAGGGCTCTTCTGGTGTTCTTAAGTTCGTACTCTGTTTAAACTTCCAGTTGATTGAGATTTTATACAGCTGCTGCATTTGCGTATCGTAAATCAAGGACGTGAATTTTTGGAGGAAAAGTCCATCGTGGGCTCTAGGCCATGAGGGGTTATGCAACCTCCTTACATTGGTGGTGGGCTACTTCAGAGTACCGGGTGCAAGGGAGTGGCAACAGGATGCAAGCATCTCGTTGTCTTGTGCCTCCCTGGGGCACCTGGTGGGCTGCTGTGAGATGCAGGAAGCTGGACTAGATGGGCCTTTGGCACTATCATAATAAGAATAAGAATATTATTAAGAATAATTATTATTACCACTAATTGCTGCCCATAAATAATATGTCTGCTTTAAATAAAACATTTAATTATTATCTATTAAATTTGTTATATACTATTATATAGTATACACAATAAAATCATTATTGAATAATAAATATTATACATATTGCGTATATAATAAAAAAGATATGTAAAAAACAAAATCAGTGAGCTCCGCTAACCAATCAGGCACTTCCAACTTAAAAAAATAAAATAAAATATCTGGCTAAAGTCCAGCCGCTTCTCTGGTGGGAGCAGGGAAGCCGCTTATCAGCCAGCAAGAAGACAAACTGGTGGCCAGAAAGAAGACTAAATCCAGAAAGATCCATCTGTATGTGTTGTAGTTCTTGAAAGATAGAACATTTCTGTGAAAATTGTAAAAACCCATTGGGGGTTTACGAATAAAGTCTGCCTATGTAAAGTCTGCCTATGTAAACCGCCTTGAGTTATTGTCATTAGAGAAATCTGGTGACCTAAGAAAGGCGGTATATAAATCCAAGTATTATTATTATTATTATTATTATTATTATTATTATTATTATTATTATTAAAGCTTGACGCGCTCATCTGGGAGTAAGTCCCATTGAAACCAATGGGTCTGACTTCTGAGTAGACCTGCCGAGGCTTCCGCTGTACTGGAAAAGGGGCGGTTCGCACGGGGGGGAGGGAGACGCGCGCGCGATCGGTGCGCCCTGCGAGACCCTCCCTCGCTCTCCAGGTGCGCCGCGCGGAAGCGATGCTGCAGGTTGCAGGTTCGCCGCGGAGGCTGGAGGGGTGGCGGCGCGCCTCGCTCCCCACGCCCACCCGCTAGGCGCCTCGTGATCGCGAGGGCGACCCGGGCGCCGGGAGGGGAGAGAGAGAGGCGCGGTGAGCGGGGCGCGCCGGCACCCGTGAGCATCTCCATCCCTCGCCGGCTGCCCGCGTCCTCCGGCCCCGGCCCCTCCGCTCTCTCGCCCCAGCAGCTCCCCGGGACGCCCCCGCCGGCCATGTTCGGCCAGCAGCAGCTCCAGCAGCAGCTGCTGCAGCTCCAGCACCTTCTCCAGCACCAGGCGCCACCCCAGCAGCAGGCGCCGCCGCCAGCCAGCCGGTAAGCCCCGTCTACTCGAGGCCGGGGATCGCGGGCCTGCCCTGGAGACGGGGAGGGGGTTGGGTGGGCTTGCAATGCGTCGCCTCCGGCCCTCGCTTCCCAAGCGCGTCTGGCGCGGGGAGGCTGGGGGCGCGGGGAGCCAGTGGCGTGGCAGACCCCCCCCCACTTGGAACGCCTCCTTCTGGGGACCAAGCCGGCCTTGCTGCACGCTGTGGTGGGATCTGGGGTGCGATCCCCCCCCAGCCCCTGCCCGAACAGACCCGGATCCGAGCATCTTTCCACTGTGACCTGTTTCATGCTGCAAATTTTGAATTCGTGTGCAGTGTGTTCACAGTGTGTTCAGGGGGGCTGGCCCCCTTAGTGAGCGCCGTGTGCAATGGCGACTTCAACGTGTTGATCATCCTGCGGAGAAAACTTGTGTCTTTGTAATGAAGGGTTGTGGGCGGCCAGGAAGCCGCCTGTTCTCTCCCTCCACGGGTCCCCACCGAAAGCGTCACCTGATCCGGGAGCATAAAAGTTCGAGGGCTCAGTCCACCAGGAAGTTCACCTTATGCCGCAGCGGCTCCTGGTAGTTTCGGTTGCCTTTGCAGGGGTGGGGTGGAGGGAAACTTTCCGACAGATGAGGCCTTAATCTAGCACTTGCTGTTGTGTGTTCTTCTAATCAATCAATCAATCAATCAATCAAACAGGTATATACGGCTTTTCCACACAAGTTCACAAAGCGGTTTACAGGCAAACGGTAATAATAAAGTTAACTTGCTCCCTGTCCCAAAGGGCTCCCAATCTTAAAAAAAAAAAATGCAGAACACCACCAGCAACAGCCACCAGAAAGACACTGTGCTGGGGTGAAGAGGGACAATTGCTCTCCCCCTGCTAAATATAAGAGGAGCACCACTTGGAAAAGGGCCTCTTGCCCAGTTAGCAGGGGTGCATCAGTGGGATAAAGTGCACCAGTTAATGGGGAGCATCAGTAGGATAAAGGATGGGCTGGAAATAGTTTTTTTGGGGGAGCATCAACCGCAGATCTTTATTTTCTTCCATGTCGGACACCTCCCCCTATTGAGGGTTTGTAGCACTCCTGAATGCGTTGGCCTGTTTCTGTCGGCACAACCCAAAACACTAGCCAGCGGCTCGTGGACTTTTGTCTCAAGAACTTGTGCACTCGTGCCACAGGTTGTGCATGAGATTGCCCAGTCCCAAGTAATAAACACCCTCCTCCACTACCAGCACTATATAGCTTTGGGAACTGACAGTTCTTTCGGAAGCAAGCAGTATGCAAGTATGGCGTAGGAAGAGTCCTGTTGCAGGAAAATTATAAAGGTAAAGGTTTCCCCACGGACCGAATGGTCTAGTCGTGACCGACTGTAGGGGGCGGTGCTCATCTCCGTTTCAAAGCCTGTAGAGCCGGCATTTTGTCCGAGGACAAGCTTCCGTGGTCATGTGGCCGGCAGGACTCTACGCCGTAGCGCACGGAACGCCGTTCCCTTCCCACCGAAGTGGTCCCTATTTATCTCCTTGCATTTAGGTGCTTTCGAACTGCTGGGTTGGCAGGAGCTCAATTATACGGCAGGTTATAATTGCACCCTGGTTAGGATTGCGCCCTGAATCTTGTTCCTTCCAGGTCAGAAATGGCAGCCTAGCCTGGCAGTGGCTCTCCAAGCTTTCAGCCAGGTGTGTTTTTCAGCCCTGCCTGGAGATGCTGGGTCTGAACCTGGGGTGCATGCAAAGCAGGCACTCTGCACCCACCCCCCTGTGGAGTTTCCACATGAAAGGCACAAGAGTTCTGGAGAAGCCGGTCTCTGTAGCAACGGCAGTTTGCATGCCGACGGTTACTGAGGTCAAGGTGCCCCTTGCTTCCTCGGAAAGCCAGCTGCCGGCCCTCTGTTTGGGACGTCCGCTTCTGTGTGTGATCTGGCTCCCACCGAGCAGCTGGTATGCACTTCCTGTTTGGAAGCTGGCCTTGCAAAGATCCATTCAAAAGACTGTCCTGATTTGCCTGCAGGAAAGCCTGGGGTGAGGCTGAGTGATATCAGAAGAGCCCCGCTGGCTGGATCAGGCCAAAGGCCCAATCTAGTCCGGCTCCCTGCAGCCCACAGCAGCCCACCAGGTGCCTCAGGGAGCACACAAGACAACAAGATGCCTGCATCCTGTTGCCACTCCCTTGTATCTGGCATTCTGAGGTAAATTTCTGAGGTAAATAATAACTTGCAACCCAGTCTGGGCCTTAAGAACATAAGAAGAGCCCTGCTGGATCAGGCCAAAGGCCCATCTAGTCCAGCTTCCTGTATCCCACAGCAGCTCACCAGGTGCCTCAGGGAGCACACAAGACAACAAGATGCTTGCATCCTGTGGCCACTCCCTTGCACCTGGCACTCTGAAGTAGCCTACTAGTAACATAAGGAGGTTGCACCACCCATCATGGCTTGTCGCCCACGATGGACTTCTCCTCCAGAAATCTGTCCAATCCCCTTTGAACGGCGCCAAGGCCAGATGCCGTCACCACATATGGAACGTGGCAAGGCGTTCCATAGCTTAATGACCCGCTAGGTAAAAAAAATATTTCCTTTGATCTGTTCTCACTCTCCCAGCACTCAGTTTCAGTGGCTGTCCCCTGGTCCTGGTGAGAGAGGGAAAAGAACTTCCTACTATCAACTCTCTCTCTCCCGTGCATAATTTTGTACGTCTCAGTCATGTCCCTCCTCAGGCACTTTTTTTTCCAGATTGAAGGAACTGCTACAGCTATGGGGGTTTTCTTCCAGTGCCCCATCATGAGCATAAGCTTCATGCCTGAGTGGGAATTTGAACCCAGGTTTGGTCTTTCTGGTCCAAATCTAGCCACTCCACCATACTGCCTGTGACACTTATTGCTGTGGAATTGCTGTGAATTGCTTGGTAGTGGTTGTTGTTTTTTTGGTTCTGCATTTTATCTTGTATCTATTTGGTTGTTGCATTTCTTCCCTGTGTTGATAATTGTGTATGCAACGTTTTTAAAAAAAATTTAGCAACGTTTTTAGTCCATTTTTCTTGCCTGGGCAGAAGGCAGCTTGCAGTCAAATAGCGACACAACCACAAATTCACGGAGCAACGCAATTTAAGCTAATTTTAAAATGCAGCAAAGGCACCGTCAACTGACAGCTGAAGAGCTCCACGATATCTCTGCTGCCAGACAAATAAATATTACTATACCCGCATCTAGCTAGGTAGACTGACTGGCGAAGGACTTTCACTTCAAGCTTTAGACTTCCAAGTCAAAACGGATCACTGTGCTGGCCGCTGCCTTAGTAGTTCAGCAGGGGATGGAGTCTAAACAAATATTTAAAGTGAATTATTGACTAAACAGGGCGGTGCTAATATTTGACATCAACCTCAGCTTCTCTTCCATCTAATGTCTGGTGTTGTTCACTGATGTGAAGGAATGGACTTTGCACATGCTCAAGCGCACTTGGCCTGATCTGGGATGTGAAACAGGCTTGCTTAGTGCCACATCCTCTGTTTGAAAGTTCTTCTCAAGGGCAGAAGAGAGGGTTAATGCCTCCGTTTGCCTGAAGATAAGAGCTGAAGATCTGAAGGTCGCCAGTTCGGGACAGCCGGAAGTCTCTGTGAGCGGCAGACCTCGTTAATTGCGGCTGATTAACAGCTGAGCTTCGGCTGCCTTGTGTGAGGGGGAGTTGTGCTGAAGTTCATCCGCTTCTCTGGTGGGAGCAGGGAAGCCATTTATCAGCCAGCAAGAAGACAAACGGGTGGCCAGAAAGGAGGACTAAATCCAGAAAGATCCATCTGTATGTGTGTAGTTCTTGAAAGATAGAACATTTCTGTATAAATTGTAAAAACCTTTGGGTTTCTGAATAAAGTCTGCCCATGTAAACCGCCTTGAGTTATAGTCATCAGAGAAATCTGGTGACCTAAGAAAGGCGGTATATAAATCCAAGTATTATTATTATTATTTATTATTTCTCCCCCCCCATCTCTCTGTGGCCTGATGGTTCTTTTCTCTCCCTTCCCTAGGGGCGTGACACCCTCCCAGCAGCAGCAGATGCTGAACTTGAGGCCTACCAATCACACATCACTCCTCAGCACCAACCCCTTGCTTCAGCGAGCCCTCCTCATTCAGCAGATGCAAGGTATACGTCGTCCTTCCTTTCTGTTTGGCGCAGGAGTGGCTGAGCACTGTGCGCTGGAATGCTGGGGAACTCGTCACGCTGGTGGGATTGCCTTTTCCGCTGAAGTTTGCAATACAGGTATCCGTGTCTGCGGATTCAGTATCCGCGCGTTTGTCTGCAGACTCGGTATCCAGCCTCTGGGGGAGTATGCTCCACCCTGAGCTTCCAGATGTGATTGGTGACGCCATCCGGTTATATCTGAGAGCTTTTCTGGGGCCTGCAGACGCCACACGCAGCCTCTGCAGGCCTCAGAAAGATGTCTGGAGGTGCTTCAAGGGCACTTCAAATTCTGACAAAATCTGGAAGTCCCCTTCTAGCACCTCCAGGGGCCTTTCTGAGGACTTGGCAGGCCTCAGAACAACTCCAGGCAGCAATCGGAGAACATCACCAGTCCCGTCTGGAGGTCCTATGGACCGGACCTTTGGGTTTTGGTATCTGCGGGGGCCCAGGAATGAGTTCTGACTGTACAGGTTGAGCCTAATTATGCACAGAGTTTACATCCACAGGTTTGACTCGACGTGGGTCCCCTAGACCCGCGTTGAGACAAATTAAGCTCAGTCTAAAGCCTTAGAAGGTGACTGGAGCTGTGGTCTGGTTGCCTCCAGAGGCTCTCCTGAGGCCCACCGAGGCTGTGCGGGTCGTGGCCTCGGCAGCCTCAGAATGGCCACTTGGGGATGGAAGTTCAACCAGGCACGGCAGCTGCTCGAAATGCAGAATGTTCCAGAATGTTCCAGAACGTCTCTTAAGTAGGCTTGGGAACGATCCCCTGCCTGAGAGCCATTGCTACCATAGTCAGTATGTGCGATGCTTACGTTCTGTCTGCTAGTCGAGTGCAACCTAGGGGCCAGCACCGAAAAGGCCCCGACCTTCCTGCGGGACCTTGAAAAATGGGGGTTCCTGGCCTTGATTGGCAAGCCCTCAGAGCCCAAGGGAGGGCTCAAGAGAGAGCTCCTTTTCCAAATCTCTGAACCGCGACACACAACAAATGGTTGTGATAAAAAATTGGAGGAAAGACCGCATGCTTGGCAGCTGTCCGTGGGCGAGAGCTCCTGGTGCATGCCAGCAGTGGGGAAACGGAGCATTTGGCATCTCTGGTTATTTGTACAAAGTATGCTCGCTCTCGCTGTCTCTCCCCCCCCCCCCAAACCGCAGTTCCTCCCCACTTGGCGAGGATATGGTTCAGATGATAATCTAAGCCCTCCCTAGAACGTCACCGACGAACGAGCCACAAAAACAGCGTATCGCGAGTCTAAACGTTTGAAGTCGTGAACAAATATTTCAAAAAATAACACCGGCTCCGCCCACAGTCCCTGGCGTGAACAGATGTGCTAAGGAAGAGCATCTCGAATGCTGGAGGATGCCTGGCAGAGCACTCCATCAGAGGGCGTTTCCTGGGGAAAGGGCTGCGGTTGGAGAATTGAGAGGGGAGGGTGGACAAGTTGACGGGTGTTCATAGAGTGGGAGCAGTCAGGGAGGGGGAGGGCGTGAACGTGCCCCGTGGAGGTGCCAGCCAGCCCCTAACTTGCACTGGATCCGGTGCAGGCACACGTTTGCATTGCGCCCTTAGAATAACCACCTTCCGAGGAGTCCTGCTGGATCAAGCCTGGGGCCCGTCTAGTCCTGCGCCCTGCTTTCCCACAGTGGGTGACCTGAAGTCTCTAAGAAGCCCTGGAGCAGATGATAACGCCCCCCCCCTCGCCTTTGCTCCCCTGCGGTTGGTATTCAGAGGCACATGGTGCCCCCCCCCCCACCCCGGGAAATAAGAAAATGAGTTAGAACAAGCTGGAATTAAGAAAATGAGTTAAGCTTGAATTGTTGGTGGCCTCTGTAGAACCGAGCGAATGAGAGATACAGCTCATTGCGGTGCATTTTAGTTAGTACTAGATAGGACAGTGCTTGTCCAATGTTTTTGCCCTGGACCCACTTTTTAGAATGGCTCTGCTGTCAGGGAACCCCCTGCCCTCCCCCAGAAATGATGTCATTAACCTGGAAGTAGCCGTCGTCAAGCAGGAAGTGCCATTTTTGTGACATCACCCAACGACACTCCTGGGATGCAAACCGGCATTCTTGGACTGCAACGATTGGCACAACCCCTGACAGAAAGCAAGACGAGGACCAAATAGTATGGAAAAGCACTGAACTAAAAGCAAATAATAATAACAATAATAATGCTCGCCTGAAAATTCAAACTGTGAACACTCACAAAGAGACTGTAGCAAGAGTCAGGTCTGCAGCTTCCAAGATGGCTGCTCCCAGCATTCTGTGACCCACCTGACACCAGGTCACGACCCGCAGTTTGAGAAACACTGAGATAGGAGATTTTTTTTAAAAAAAGCATTTGGTGCCTTTGGCTTGATTTCTGTACGTGGAGCAGCAGCAGCAGCTGCTGTGGGTTTAAAAACCAGTTTGTAGCTGGCTGTTCGGCATTATGCAATTGATAATCACATTACATCTGTAACGAAGGACATGGCCTCGGTGCTGACCGGCCTCTGAGTTTTCCTGGTCACCCAGTGGGCTTGGGTTACGTTTGCGAATACCTGATGCCTGGATACTTTGGTACCTGAGAAACATCAGGAGTGAATAATTTAGCGGGTAGTGCAATGCCACCGTTTCTGCAGTGGAAACTGCAGTAGTGAGGGCTCAGTCGTATCCTGGAGTTAGGCTGGCACAGTTAGGCCAGCAGAGTTTGGCCGGCACAAGGGACATCGGACAGCACTTTTGGGCCACTCTGTGAGTCAGAGAGGCCAGCACATAGACATGTGCCATCCTCCCTGATTCCAAGAGTGGTCCAAACGCCACTCCTTTGTATCTGGCATTCTGAGGTAAATTTCTGAGGTAAGTATGAGGTAAATAAAGCAAAGTCTGGCCAGCACAAGGGCCACCGTCAAGTATGTTTGGACCGCTCTCGGAGTCTGAGAGGCCGGCACACAGACATGTGCTATCCTCCCTGACTCCAAGAGTGGTCCAAATGCTCTTTACGGTGGCCCTTGTGCCGGCCAAACTTTGCTGGCCTAACTGTGCCGGCCTAACTCTAGGTTAGGATTGTGCTCTGAGGGTGTGCAAATATATCTTCCCATATTTAAAACAGAGGTCCTGCTTTTGAAGTGACTGTGAGCTGGCCAAAACTAGCACCCAACTAGCTCTGTGGTTGTCCTCCCTGGGCTGAGGATAGCTTCCTCTTGCTTGGCCTCCCTTAGTAGCTCACGCCTCAACTTGCCTCCTTCTAGATCTGCCCCAGTTCACCAAGAAAACTCTGGTTTCTTTAGGTTCCACCTTCACTTCGGTTCAGTCACAGTGTCGCAATCAAGCCAGGGTTTGGGAACTGGAAATACGTTCCACGGCTTGCACACTCCCTGGTTCCCTCTTCCCCTCATGTGCTTTGATGCTCCCTTGTGCTTCTTGATCTGCAGTAACCTACAATTCACCACACTGTCCCAAAGAGACTAACCATGGTTGGCCACTAATGGTGGCACGCCTCCCCAGCCAAATTGGAAACTCGCTTTATACAGTCTGGAAGCAAACTATGGTTAGCAGTAACCAGAGTTAACCCTGTTCAGATGTTGTTGACCAAAGCTGTGGTTTTCTGCAGGCCAGGAGGAGCAGGCAAGGCAAGCGTAGATTGATTGGTGCTTTCCGTGATCCTTATGTAATACCCAGATGTCTCTCCCCTCTTTTTTTTCCCCCTCTGTAGGTAACTTGAGAGGTTTCAGCATGGCGGCAGCCCCTGTGCTGCAGCAGTTCTTCCCCCAGGCAACAAGGCATTCTCTTTTGGGGCCCCCTCCAGTGGGGGTCTCTTTAAAACCCACACGCTTGGCTTTCCCAGGTCTCCCATTTCAGCGGCAGAACCGGACATTTCGCAAGGTGAGCAGCACAAATTTCACCTTGTTTGGGGAACACCCCTTCCTGCAGCCGGGCTGTATTTCTGCTAATACTGGATAACGGTATGGTGGTACCACTAGTTTCCTACAAAAATCGCAGGTAGCTGTGGTGATTTAGTAGGGAGAAAAAAAATCTAATGGTTTCTTCCAGTGGTTCTCAAACGCTTTAGCACCAGGACCCACTTTTTAGAATGACAGTCTGTCTGGGACCCACCAGAAGTGATGTCGTGGCCGAAGTGCCGTCATTGTGACGCCAGAGCCTGCTGCTTTCCTGAGAAGGCAGCAGTCAGTTGGGTGATTTCTCAGCCGTTTTCCAGTAGCAAATCAGAAAGGGGGAAAAACGCCTATTGACAACCACGACGCAAGCAGAATAACCACAGTGCTCCCCCTTGCCAGCATCCCATCTTCCCCGTATTTTCAGTACGGCTGCTCTAGGTGCTTCAGGAGGACCCACCTAAAATTGGCTGGCAAACCATGGATACTGGGGACGTCTTTTTAAGGTTAGGGGAACATCAGTGGTTTTTGCTGCAACAAGGTTAAAACAAGAGGTTGGTTTAATGTTCCCCTTATCTTTTTAATAGGCTTCCCAGTATCCGCGGATAACTGAAACCGTGGATACCAAATTCGGTGGGTACCGGGGCACACCTGTACCTTCAAACGTGATACTAGAATAGGGCTTCATGTGCCATCCTTCCAGGTACCGGGTGCAAGGGAGTGGCCACAGGATGTAGGCATCTTGTTGGCTCATGCCTCCCTGGGGCACCTGGTGTGCCCCTGAGATACAGGAAGCTGGACTAGATGGGCCTTTGGCCTGATCCAACGGGGCTCTTCTTATGTTCTTAGATGATTCTGTTTTATTTCCCTCATATTTACCTCAGAATTTTACCTCAGAAATTTACCTCAGAATGCCAGGTGCGAGGGAGTGGCCACAGGATGCAGGCATCTTGTTGTCTCATGCCTCCCTGGGGCACCTGGTGGGCCGCTGTGAGATACAGGAAGCTGGACTAGATGGGCCTTTGGCCTGATCCAACGGGGCTCTTCTTATGTCATGTGCTATATCAGGTTGCCTTTCTGATTCCAATTCCAATCTGATTCCAATCTGATTCCAATTCTGATAACAAAGGATCGAGGAGTCCACCTTTCTCTGTCTCACTGGAGCTTTGCTCTCTGCCTTGCAGGACTTCCTGAGAGTCCCCGAGAGGAAGCGGGAGGCGGATCCGGCCTTGTCTTCCTCGTCCTCTCAAGGCCAAGGAGCAGAGGACGGTGTGCCCCTCCTGGAGCCCTCGGCCGCTCACGCAGAGACGGAGCAGCCACACCTGCCCCCTTCAGGTAAGACCTTTGAATAGCGCCTTTCCAGCACTGTGGGAACTCAGTGCGGCCTCTGTGGGGCGGCCCCTCCCCCTGCAGGCAACTGACCAGGCCTGCCTAGTTTCAGCCAAGGTGGCTGCATCTTGTAGCACTGGACTAGGCGGATCAATAGGCCGTCCTGTCGACTGTTGATGCACCCCTCTGAACGACAAGAGCATGTGGGGGTGGGGGACTGACCGTTCCGCAGCCGTAAAGCTGTTTTGTGTGCCCCACAGACACTCCAGCAGAAGCCTCTCTCGGTGATGAGCCAGCCACCAAGCGACTGAGAAGGTAAGCGCAGTGCCAGGCAACTGCACCTAAAACTGTCTTGCTGCATCCTCAGGAAAGCAGCAGGCTCTGGCGTCACATTGACGGCGCTTCCAGCCATGACATCCCTTCCAGTGGGTCCTGGGCATTCTACAAAGTGGGTCCCCGGTGCTAAAATGTCTGAGAACCACTGCTCTGGAGCAGAGATCCTCAACCATTTTCATCTCACAGCACGCTGGCAAGGTGCTAAAAATGTCAAGGCACACCATCAGCTTTTTGACAATTGACGAGGCACACTGTGCTGCCCATGAGAGTGGGGTGCTCACCCCCCCCCCCGGTTGCTCTACTAATAAATGATCCTTCCACCAAAACCCATGGCACCGTTATAGACCATTTAAGAGCATAAGAAGAGCCCCACTGGGTCAGGCTAAAGACCCATCTAGTCCAGCTTCCTGTATATCAGAGTGGCCCACCAGGTGCCTCAGGAAGCACACGAGACAACAAGATGCCTGCATCCTGTGGCCACTCCCCTGCATCTGGTATTCTGAGGTAAACTTCTGAGGTAAATATGAGGCAAATAAAACAGAATTGCTATCCTAAGAACATCAGAATAGCCCCACTGGATCAGGCCAAAGGCCCATCTAGTCCAGCTTCCTGTATCTCGCCGTGGCCCACCAGATGCCTCAGGACACAAGACAACTAGATACTCGCATCTTGTTGCCACTCCCCTGCCTCTGGCACCAGTGTGCCGCCGCACTGTGGTTGAAAATGGCTGCTCTAGAGTGGTGCACAGATGATTGTACTCATTGTTGCTCAATTTCCTGTTGTGGAACTTTCATCCTAACATCCTCTCTTTTGCCCATCAGTGGAGATGAAGATTCTGTCCCTGACGGCGCTATGTGCCTCCAGCAAGTGGAAGACTCGAGCATACAGTCACACGAGGAAGGTAAAAGAGTCTTGCAGTGCCTGGGTTCATAAGTCACCATCTCAGCTGTAGGGTAGAAGACTCAACTGTCTGTAGGACAGTGTTGTTTAAACTGTGAGTCAGGATCCACTTGGTAGGTCGTGACCTGATATCAGGTGGGTTGCGGAAAACCGGGAGCAGCCATCTTGGAAGCGGCAGACCTGACTCATGCGATATTCCTGTTGTGAACGTTAACATTTTGAATTTTCAAGTGAGGGTTTTAAAATATTTTTGTGTAAACCATGAAACATCCCTGACAGAAAGCAAGTTTAGGTCAAAATATTATGGAAAATCACTGAACTGAAAACAAAATTAAAACAACAACAACGCTGCATTTGAAAATCCAAAGTGTTTACACTCACAAAAGGAATCTAGCAAGAGTCAGGTCTGCAGCTTCCAAGATGGCTGCTCCCAGCTTTCCGTGACCCACCTGACATCAGAGTGGCGACCCATCAAGTGGGTTCCGACCCGCAGTTTCAGCAACACTGGATTAGCTTATCCTTTAGTCGGGTTCCCCCTTTTCAGCTCTTGCTTTTGGAAAACTGATCAGTCTTTTGCACCTGGGGCTGGATGGGGACTTGTTTTTCTCCACAGAGACCGACCCTGGGCAGGCAGATGAGGCAGCAGATTCCTCCATTGAGAAGGCCTTATCTGAAGAGCTGAAAACGTCCGAGGTGAGCAAGCAGTTTCTTAACCCTTTCCCTCCCTCTCCCCCCAAGAGAAAGGGAGATGCACACTACATGGGCAGATGGTTCTGCTTTCCTGTGTCTTCAAAGACTTTGAGCAATATCCGAATACATCCTGGGGCAGTGGCCAGTGAAATGATGCTTTGAGGTGGGAGGAAGCAGTCATGACAAAGTAAAAGCAAGAACACTGTTATCTGCAGTTCTCATTTTCCACACACACACACACACACACACACACACAGAGAGAGAGAGAGAGAGAGAGAGAGAGAGAGAGAGAGAGAGAGAGA
>JAJKFI010033445.1:0-39072 GCA_029204185.1 Lerista edwardsae
GGGCCGTTGCTTCGGCGGCTACACTGGCTGCCGGTTCTGTTCCGGGCCCAATTCAAGGTGCTAGTTTTGACTTTTAAAGCCCTTTACGGCTCGGGTCCGGGGTATTTGAGGGACCGCCTTCTTCCATATAATCCTACCCGTACTCTTAGATCATCTGGGGGGGCCCTTTTGACTGTGCCGCCACCAGGAGAAGTGAGAGGGGCGGCGGCCAGGAAGAGGGCCTTCTCGGTGGTGGCCCCCCAACTTTGGAATACCCTCCCCTTAGAATTGAGAACTGCTCCCTCTTTGTTAACAGTTCAGCGGGGGCTGAAGACCTTTTTATTTCGAAAAGCTTTTAACTGTTGACAGGCTGGCTGGCTGGTTCACTTTTATATTTTATACCTTATGATCCACAGGGCTTGTTGTTTTTAAATTTTATTGCTTGTTTTAATTTTGTTTTATTGTATTGTTTTAATATTGTTTTTAAATTGTTTTTTGTGTTGAATTTTATATTGTAATGCCGCCTTGGGTGCCTTCGGGCAAAAAGGCGGGATAGAAATCTAATAAATAAAATCATCATCATCATCATCATCATCATAGATTGCTTGTAGCATCTCATGTCAGTCTTGGCCCTCAGGAAGAAGAGACTTGGCAGAGCTTAGAGTTGGAGTTGATAATTTGGAAGGGGAAAGGGCGGCAAAGCAAACACATGCGAGAGGTGAGATGGACCCTGGGCTTGAAGACAGCATCTTGTAGTGCTTGCAAATTTATAGCTGATCTGAGATTTGAAATTGCAGCCTATTCATGCCCTACCGGTGCTCTCCTCTGGAACAGATCCTGCAAACAGATCTGTGACACAACCCCCAGACTTTTTTGTGTGTGTGTGCAAAATGTAACTTTAAACCCCTCCTGTGCTGGCTCTTGACGTACGAGTGCATCATTTTTTAAATTGGCGGCTTATTCTGTTCTGTTCAGCTCAGTCCCATTTTATTATGTCAGCCGTTACAAAAACCCAAAGGAGATCCCGTTGGCACGAAAGCAAATAAATAAAACGAAACCGCTTTTTAAACACTCAGACTCCCAGTGACACAACTGCATTTAGCTTAAATTCTGCACGTTAAAAATGGTTAACACCCATTTTTGAAATGACAACTCTGTTCCACATCCTACAGCAACTGTAAAAAAAAAATAAAAAAGCTAGTAGGGTGTGCCACTTTTCAACTGGCGTCGCAGTTTACAAAATCAGTTTGCACAGTAAAATAAATCAATAAAAGGCTCCCTGTCCCCAAAGAGACACCAGCAACAGCCAGAGGAAAAGACAACATGCAGGGGGTAAAAAGGCACATTTCCTTCCCCCTGCTAAATTTAAGAGGATACCAATGCCACCAGTCCTCATGGTGGAAGTGAGGTCAGATTCTAATGAATTACTCTCTCTCTCTCTCTCTCTCTCTCTCTCTCTCTCTCTCTCTGGCTACTGTGCTGTGATCTCTTTGGTAATCTGCCTGTTTCTTTAAGCTGATTGTATTTTTACTTTTAATAGCAGCCTCCCTATGTATATTTAGCTGGACAGCCCGCACTGAAAAGAGCAAACTGTCGTCGAGCTTGCCCAAAGAGAAGGGCAAAGGCCGATGCTGGCCTGAAAGGCACCGACTACCGATTTTGGTTGAGGTGGGAACCCGAAACCATGTGCCAAGCTCTCTTAACACCACATCATGATCACGCCTTCATTTCAAATTAATCACTGTGACCTCATGCACAGGTTAGAGACCCACCCTAAATGATACGCTTAACCTACCCGTACTCTTAGATCATCTGGGGGCCCCCTTTTGACTGTGCCGCCACCAGGAGAAGTGAGAGGGGCGGCGGCCAGGAGGAGGGCCTTCTCGGTGGTGGCCCCCCAACTTTGGAATACCCTCCCCTTAGAATTGAGAACTGCTCCCTTTTTGTTAATATTTCGGCGGGGGCTGAAGACCTTTTTATTTCAAAAAGCTTTTAACTGTTGACAGGCTGGCTGGCTGGTTCACTTTATATTTTATACCTTATGACCCACAGGGCTGCTTGTTTTTAAATTTTATTGCTTGTTTTTAATTTTGTTTTATTGTATTGTTTTAATATTGTTTTTAAATTGTTTTTTTTGTGTTGAATTTTATATTGTAATGCCGCCTTGGGTGCCTTCGGGCAAAAAGGCGGGATAGAAATCTAATAAATAAATAAATAAATAAATAAATAAATAAATAAATAAATAAATAAATAAAAACCTCACCATTGTTTTTGCCTGACTGTAAAAGTTGGTGGCTATTTACAAAGGTAAATCATCTGAGATACTAAGGGAGATAGTAGCACCAGGAGCGGAGATTTATGAGACTTACTTACGATATTTATTTGTCCAGTGAAAGGCTCTCATGGGAACTGAGGGAGAGGAAGAATTCTCAGGAGCGAGGAGGGACTGGGGGCCTCTGCAGTAGGAGTCCACAGACACGGACCCCGTTTGTGATTCCGGCTTTTCTTTGCAGGAGAGAGTTGCCGTTGTCCGTGAACACACAACACGGCCTCCTGGCAGCACTGCCAGGCAGCTTATCTCCAAGGTCTGAGATGTGGAACTTGCCCCAGCCTGGCCGGAAATGCTGCCATGCAGGCATCTCTGGGGCCTTCTGCATACAGAAAGTATGTTCCATTGCTAGAGGTCTCCTTTAACATTCCACCCCCCCCCCCCAGATTTCATAATTTTTGTTCTTGCCCTCCAGGAGGAGAAGCACTGTTTTTATTAAAGGTAAAGGTTTCCCCACGACCGAATGGTCTAGGGGGCAACTGTAGGGGGCGGTGCTCATCTCCGTTTCAAAGCCTGTAGAGCCGGCGTTTTGTCCGAGGACAAGCTTCCGTGGTCGTGTGGCCGGCATGACTCTACACCGTAGTGCACGGGACGCCGTTCCCTTCTCACCGAAGTGGTCCCTATTTATCTACTTGCATTTTTTATGTGCTTTCGAACTGCTAGGTTGGCAGGAGCTGGGACAAGCAACGGGAGCTCACTCTGTCGCGCGGTCTTGAACTCCCAACCTTGCGGTCGGAAAGCCCAGCAGCAGCGGATTAACCTGCTGCGCCTCCACGTCCCCCACTGTTTTTATTACACAACCGCATTTTCATAAACAAAAAATTACAATCACTTTAAAAGTGTACTAGGTAGGTGATACAGGTGGCATTGCATCAGCAGATGAGGCCGCAGTCACGACCCAGGCACACACACCCATTAATTAAATAATAAATAAAAACCAAATAAAACAGGGCAGTGGTGGTGTTTTGCAGATTTGGGGTTTTAAAAAATTGGTTTATACAAGTGAGAAGCGCAGAAAGTAGTCTTGTGTGTTTATTTCATTACCACCATTTTGATTTGATTTGATCATAAAAGGTAAAGGTTTCCCCACGACTGAATGGTCTAGTCGTGACCGACTGTAGGGGGCGGTGCTCATCTCCGTTTCTAAGCCTGTAGAGCTGGCGTTTTGTCTGAGGACGAGCTTCCGTGGTCATGTGGCCGGCATGACTCTACGCCGAGGCGCACGGAACGCCATTCCCTTCCCACCGAAGTGGTCCCTCTTTATCTACTCGCATTTAGGTGCTTTCGAACTGCTAGGTTGGCAGGAGCTGGGACAAGTGATGGGAGCTCACTCCGTCGCGCGGTCTTGAACTCCCAACCTTCCAGTCGGAAAGCCCAGCAGCAGCGGTTTAACCCGCTGCGCCATCATAAGAGGGTGTTAAAAAATTTCCTGCTTGATACTGTCACTTCCGGGCCACGACATCATTTCCAGTGGATCATTCTAAAAAGCAGGCCCCAGTGCTAACATGTTTTGAGAGCCCTGTTGAACAGGATGGCAGCCTGAATGTTCTGCCCTTTCAGTCTTCCAAGAGCTAATCAGGCAGCATAATTTCAGCAAATGGTTTTGCATTAATATAACCAAAAAGGCGACTTGGGGACCATTACGGATCGACCAGCCTTGTAAGCAAAAGAAAACGTATTGGAAACTTGGTGATATCTTGGATGAGAACAGCAGCGATTCTGAAGGCACATGCCAACACACCTTGAAGATGCGCAGCAAGCGTGTAAGGTGCACTGCCAAGGAACTGTGGCCCCAGGCCAAGAACTAGATACATCTGAGCCCTATCAAGGACTCCAGGAGGTGATGTGGCAGGAACAGCAATTTGGTAGAGCAGGGACCAATCAGAAGCAAGCACAGAATCATCTGACCATGACTCAGCAAACAGTAACGAACTGGAGTTGTTGGCTACTTACGGCCACCTTCTCTGTCTTTTGCTGCAGGCCCTTAGTCATGAGCAGAGAAGTCCCCTAGCAAGGTGACCAGGTTTGAACTTGCTGGTACCTAGCAGCGGTAAGCCATCCACTGTGAACCAGCCTGCTCTTAGGTCAGACTGCTCTTATGTCCTCTTATAAGAACATCAGAAGAGCCCTGCTGGATCAGGCCAAGGGCCCATCTAGTTCAGCTTCCTGTATATCACAGCGGCCCACCAGATGCCTCAGGGAGCACACAAGGCAACAAGATGCCTGCATCCTGTTGCCACTCCCTTATCTGGCATTCTGAGGTAAATATCTGAGGTAAACACAATCTGGGCCTTAAGAACCTAAGAAGAGCCCTGCTGGATCAGGCCAAGGGCCCATCTAGTTCAGCTTCCTGCATCTCACAGTGGCCCACCAGATGCCTCAGAGAGCACACGAGACCACAAGATGCTTGCATCTTGTCGCTACTCCTCTGCATCTGGCATTCTGAGGTAGCCTACTTCTACAATAACGAGGTTGCACCACCCATCATGGCCACTAGCCCAAAATGGACTTTTTCCTCCAGAAATCTGTCCAGTCCCCTTTTAATGGAACCTAGGTCAGATGCCTTCACTACTTCCTACGGCAAGGAGTTCCACAGCTTAATTATCTGCTGCTCCATAGACGACAAAGTGCATCAGTGGCGCATGTGAGGACCAAGACCTAAACCCGGCCACTTCTCCTTTTCTTATGCCTGAAGTTTCCACAGCTGGCCACCACGGACGTGCGCCTGGAAATAAGACAGGGAACTCCCACCCTTACCCGTTCTGGGCACGAAGCTTGGCCAAGACGAATTCTCCTTTTCTGAAGATGACAAATAAGATCCATTCTTCAGGGACACTGACAGCCGGAGTCGGAGCTGCTGCTGCTGCAGCTGTGCCACTTGGAGCCTGCCTGAGTCCTCTTTGTCAGACCCGGCGGAAGGTACCAGATCGGGAGCTGCTGTTTCCAAGGGCAACAGCATCTCTGCCACAGCAGGATGATCTTAATTGCATCGGAAGATGCAGAGGCCCCATGAGCAGGAAGGTCCTCGGGAGGCTGGCACCAGGCAGATCGGAGGGGGTGGGGTAGGGGCTATGTGCTGAATCCCATCATCTTACAGGCCAGTCCTATGCAAGCTCACTCACAAGCGGCAGCGGGGGGGGGGCACTGCTGCATTTTGGAGACCCTTCTTTGCATGCAGAACGCCCCACACTCTGCAAAGATGACTCAGGGCACAATCCTAACCTGGAATTAGGCCAGCACAGTTAGGCCGGCACCAGGGCCACCGCAAAGCGCGTTTGGACCACTCTCAGAGTCAGGGGGGATGGCGCACGTCTGTGTGCTGGCCTCTCTGACTCCGAGAGTGGTCCAAACATACGTTACGGTGTCCCTTGTGCTGGCCAAACTTCACTTTATTTACCTCATACTTACCTCAGAATTTTATCTCAGAAATTTACCTCAGAATGCCAGATACAAGGGAGTGGCGTTTGGACTACTCTCGGAGTCGGAGGATGGCGTGTGTCTGTGTGCTGGCCTCTCTGAGAGTGGTCCAGACACACTTTACGCTGTCCCTTGTGCCGGCCAGACTTTGCTTTATTTACCTCATATTTCCTCAGAATTTTACCTCAGAAATTTACCTCAGAACCCCAGATACAAGGGAGTGGCGTCTGGACCACTCTCGGAGTCAGGGAGGATGGCGCACGTCTGTGGTCCAGACATGCTTTACGGCATCCCTTGTGCCGGCCAAACGTTGCTGCCCTAACAGTGCCGGCCTAACTCCAGGTTAGGATTGCACTCTCAAGGCGTGCAAGAGGGCTTTTTTGAGCACATGAAATACCCCTAGAGCATCTCCAGCAGGTGCTTGCCAAGCCTCTGCTTGAGGGTCTCCAGTAAGGGAGAATGCACCACCTCCCTCCAGTGGCGATCTGTTCCACTGTCGAACCTCCCTTATCGTCAAGAAATTCTTCCTGACGTCCAGCTGGAATCTCCTCTCTTGCAGTTTGTACCCATTGGACCTAGTTCTACTGTTAAAGGCAGATGAGAACAGATTTGTCTCTTCTTCCTTATGACAGCCCATCAGATATTTGAAGAGTTCTTGTTGAAAAGTGGTATATAAATCCTGTTTGATTGATTGATTGGCCAGCAAGTTTGGCTGGCACAAGGGCCACCATAACTTGCATTTGGACCACTCTCGGAGTCGGGGAGGATGGTGCACGTCTGTGTGCTGGCCTCTCTGACTCCAAGAGAGGTCCAAACATACTTTACAGTGTCCCTTGTGCTGGCCAAACTTTGCTGGCCTAACTCCAGGTTAGGATTGTGCTCTGAGCTGGGGCACCTCCCTTCTGAAGAAAGACTACAGCATCTTCCGTCTAGAAAAAAGGCGCCTTGGTGTGGGGGGTGGGAAATGATGGAGATGTACAAAATTATACAAGGGGTGTTCTTTTCCCTCTCACATAACACCAGAACCAGGGAACATCCACTAACATTGTCAGGAGAGTTAGAACAGACAACAAGAAAAATATTTCTTTACCCAGAGTGTACTTAACCTGTGGAACTCCTCGCCACAGGTTGTGGTGATAGCGCCTGGCCTAGATGCCTTTAAAAAGCAGACTGGACAGATCTCGGGAAGAAATATCAATCCCAGGTTACGAGCCGTGATGGGTGTATATGCAACCTCCTTGTTTTTAGAAGCAGGCTACCTCTGAATGGCAGAGGCAAGGGAGTGGCAACAGGATGCAGGTCTCTTGTGGGTTTGTGTACTCCCTGAGACACCCACTGTGAGACAGATGGGCCCTCGGCCTGATCCAGAAGCTTGCTTATCACAGAAGCCCACAGGCGGGAGAGGAAGAAGGCATACTGCTCTGTAACTGCGTATTCAGGGGACACTGAATGGCAACCATTGATAGATTCGTCTTCCCTCCCCCTGAGTTTCTCTAAACCACTTTAAAGTCATGGAAGTTCCATTTTGCTGGCCCCCAGCCAGGAATTGATCTCCCCCCCATGAATTCGTCTAACGCACTTCGCTTTTCAAAGTTACTGAGGTCGATGGCCGTATCGCCGCACATAGCTACGGACATCAGGCATTAATTACACACGCCGCGGCAACGTATTTCCCTTTGCCTGTCCTCAACCCCGCTGCTAGTCAGCCTCATCAGCTGATTTCATACAGGAGGAGGAATGTTTTTTGGAGAAGAACTTAACACACACAAAACTACAAGGTTAAATTCAGTAAGTGTCAGGTTTCATTAAAATAAAAAAAAGGAGCCTCGCTGTCATGCAGTTAGCAGTGACGTTAGTCCAGTCCCTAACCCAAGTCTCGAGTCTCTGCCCTCAAGTCGAGTCCCAACTCCTTGCTGACCTTAGCAAGCCGAGTCTCAAGTCTGTGATCTAAATTTAAATTAAAAAGGGACATGGTGGTGGGGTGGGTGTGGGAGAGTTGTAAACCCTGATGACAGGTAAGAACATAAGGAGAGCCTGGCTGGATCAGGCCAAAGGCCCATCTAGTCCAACTTCTTGTATCTCACAGTGGCCCACCAGATGCCTCAGGGAGCACACAAGACAACAAGATGCCTGCATCCTGTGGCCAGTCCCTTGTATCTGGCATTGTGAGGTAAATTTCTGAGGTATACACAATCTGGGCCTTAAGAACATAAGAAGAGCCACATTGGATTAGGCCAAAGGCCCATCTAGTCTAGCTTCCTCCATCCCTGTGGTCCACCAGATGCCTCAGGGAGCACAAAAGACAACAAGATGCCTGCATCCTGTTGCCACTCCCCTGCCTCTGGCATTCAGAGACAACCCACTTCTAGAACCAGAGGGTTGCATGACCCCCCATCGTGGCTTGTAACCTGTGGTGGACTTTTCTTCTAGAAATCTGTCTTCTAGAAATCTGTTTTCAAGGCATCTACGCCAGATGCTGACACCGCATCCTGTGGCAAGGAGTTCCACCGACTAAGCCAATGGAAAAGAGGCCACGCTGGTGTGATGGGCAGTTGCTCTCCCCCTGCTAAACGTAGAACGGCACTGCTTTAGAAAGAGCCTCTTTGCCCAGTTATCACTGGTTAGTGAAACAGCAGGACTGTTTGCTGTATTTTTTCTTCTCCCTCATCCGGGAGATGGATGAGGAATTCCCATGTCATTTCAGATGCACCATGGACATTTACCGTGTGCATTTACTCCTCCGCTATTCAGAAGCATCGGAACTGGGTTTCATTACTGATGGCAGAAAAATATGTTCAAATACACGCCCCCTTCTGTTCAAGCCTCACACCTACAACTGGGTACCTGGAGCCCCTGACCCCGGTCTGAAAGACCATTCTGTTGAAAAGACTACATTTCCCATCATGCCTCACCAGAAAGTCACATGAACGGGGGGGGCCCTACAAAACAGATTAGACTGCAGCTCCACTCTCTCCCAGAACTGCAGTAACTTGCATCAGTGGCTGTTGCTACCAGGGAAAGAGGATAGGAAATAATGACACGGAATCATCTCTTTTCCTATTTTCTAATCTACTGAATTAGAAATCAATCTTTTGTCTCACAAAGGCAGGCAGAGAGGGTTGATTATTTCAGGCTGCAGTCCTATTCACACTTACCTGGGAGTAAGTCCCATTGAACACAGCGGGGCTTACTGCCAAGGAAATAGGCATACAACTGCGGCATGGTTTGGTTTTCTCTCTTGCATAAAAATTCAGCAGAACGCCTTCCCCTTTAAGAAGGAAATTCACTTTAAGAAAGTGGAGCGATATAGGAAGTTTTTCCATTGCGGAAAGTCGACATAAATGCCTTTGGCTGCCCCTCTGGTTTTGCTGCTTAAGTGCATTGATTTTACTCCCTCTCCTTAAATCCCAGCAATGGGCTGTCACAAGGGAAGAACAGGCACAGGTTTGTCTCCAGTCTGCACATAAATTCTCGGCTCAACACAGCGTGGCAAATTTGGTCCCTGGAGCTGGGTAGGAGCTGCATCTTCTCCAAATCATTAACTTCCAGGGCGAATTTGTGATTTTCCTCAGCCAGGGGTCCGATCTTGCAAAGCAGCGGGAATCCTGGGCTCCGCAATCCTACTGCTTTCATTACTCATACATACTGGAGCAAACACTGTTAACAGAAGAGAGGAAAAAAGTGTCCTCAGCTGTCCCTGTTTTTGCATCCTCATTCTGCCTTAACGCAATATAATAGTTCTCAAACTTTTTAGAATGGCACCCACCAGAAGTGATGTCATTAACCTGGATGTGATGTCATAGCCAGAAGTGACATCATCAAGCAGGAAGTGCTGTCACTGTGGCATAATAAAATGACACCCCAGGAATGCAAACTGGCATTCTTGGACTGCAGCAATTGCACAACCAGGAAACATCCCTGAAAAAGATGAGAACAAAATATTATGCTAAAGCACTGAACTAAAAAAAAACACCCCTCTTTGGAAAATTCAAACTGCTAACACTCATAAAAGGAATATAGCAAGAGTATAGCCTGCAGCTTCTAAGATGGCTGCTCCCAGCTTTCCGCGGCCCACCTGACATCAGGTCACGACCTGCCAAGTGGGTTCCGACCCACAGTTTGAATAACACTGCTTAACATATTGTTCCTGCAAATACCACCAGCCTCTGCTACGCCTTCCTTTTCAAGTCCAGGAAACAGGAAGAGAAGGGAACAGAGAGGCAGTGCGGAGGAGAGGAGCGAAGAAACGCAGGCTAGAGCGTCTTGGAATCTCGAGTCATGTCTCGATGCTAGATTTTTATAACTGTATCTGCAACGCGCATACAGAGTAGGAAAATCTAAAATCAAAACATGACTAGTTTTGGGGGGCGTGATCAGGAATTCAGTATTTTGAATTCAAGGAGGAAAATGCATGGAGTTCCCAGGATGTTCCTTCCCATTCTCTTTCTCATCAGTTCCACAGGCACTCACCCCTATGCCCCCCAAATGGCCTCGCCACATAAATGAAGTGGGGAGCAGCCTTGAGTATTCTTGGGGTGAGGCTCATCTGCCACCTCCTCTCCTCTGCCTTTGTCAGACGCTTTCAGAAGGCTTCACCACCATAATCTGTGGTTCCAAGCACCGTCCCCCACACCGTGGTGCAAGCATGCGCGCATGCGCACACACCCTCCCTCCCCCAGCTCCCCACCCCCGAACGAGACATCTGCTGTAACAAATACAGGCTTTGCGTTGTGGAGTAATCCATTAACAGGCGAGTAAGTGATACCGGGAGAATAATTAGTAGTGACTCATAGCAATCCGTTATACACTGAAGAAGAACATGTATGAACTCCGGGGTACAAGATAACAGCATTATTTATTATTATTATTATTATTATTATTATTATTTAATAATGTTATCTTGTCCCCAAGTTCATATATGTTCTATAATAATACAATATATTATATATATAAAATAAAATATAAAATAAAATATATATAAAATAAAATATATTATATATAAAATATATTTTATATAATAATAAAATAAAACAACAACGTCCTTGCATCTAATTATTTCTCTGGCTTGAGGCAAGACCACAAAACTCAGACGATATATTCAGCAGAATCCATTGTTAAAAGGTTTTCCTGGATTGCCCCATTTCAGGAAGAAGGGGTGGGTGGGGAACAGATTGCTCTCCCACTGGAGAGGAGTTTAGAAAGAAAATCTTGTTTCATCATCATCATAATCCTTAGAAGAGCCAGTTTAGCGCAAAGGTGAGCCTGTGTGAGGCTGGGAGTTGGAAGATCCGGATTCTAATCTTTGCACAGCCGGGAAACTGTGATCGTAGGACGGTTATTCTCCCGCAGCCCTCACAGGGTTGGTGCAAAGAGAAAATGGAGATAAAAATGGATAGAATGGGGAGGGTGGGGAGACCCACATACATCACCCTGAGCCCTCTGTGGAAATGGCAGGATGCACAGCATAAATAAATGAAAAGAAGCAAAGAATAACCAGGATAGCTCGGCAGCATCCTAGTGCCGAGTACAGGAGTCAAGGTATCTGCCCCAAGGGGCTTACAAATCTGGAATCTGAGACTGCGGAGGGAAGGAAAGGGATAAAAAGAGGGTGTCGCTGTTGTTTGTAGACTTTGCTACACGTGGGGCCTGGTGAAACATCACGGGAGGACTCAGACCCATGTCTAACAAACCCCACTAATAGCAAGCTGCTGCTGATGTTCTTTAGTACTGCCCAGTAAGATGTTTACGGTCCACTGCAGCTATCAACATGTCATAAAGCCAGACCTGGCCCCATTGGAAGGCAGCAACCAACAGAAGTCCTCTTCTGCGTTGCTACGATGGCGCCCGCAGCTGTGCCTCTCCACGGCTCGGTTCGCTTTCCCAGTTGGGTACCATAAACGACGTCCAACTGGAAAAGGCAACGAGGAATTGGTAGCAAATCAAGAACTAGCCTATGTCACTGCCCTCCAACACAGTAACAGCCTGGAGGTGGACATACATTAATTGGATGCCCAGGTTTTCAGGCACCTAATGGTGAGCACCGATGTACACATGTGCTCTCCAAAGCCTGTGCAAGAGAGTAAGGTAAAGGTTTCCCCAGGACTGAATGGTCTAGTCGTGACCGACTGTAGGGGGCGGTGCTCATCTCCGTTTCAAAGCCTGTAGAGCCGGCGTTTTGTCCGAGGACAAGCTTCCGTGGTCATGTGGCCGGCATGACTCTACGCCGTAGCGCATGGAACGCCGTTCCCACTGAAGTGGTCCCTATTTATCTACTTGCATTTAGGTGCTTTCGAACTGCTAGGTTGGCAGGAGCTGCGACAAGCAACGGGAGCTTACTCTGTCGCACGGTCTTGAACTCTCAACCTTCTGGTCGGAAAGCCCAGCAGCAGCGGTTTAACCCGCTGCACCACCATGTCTTGTGCAAGAGAGTGCTTGGATCCAATTCAATAATAGCATTGCCTGATCAAAACTGAATCCTTGATAGAATCCTGCACATTCTCTTGTCTCTTGTCACTGCACCTCCCAAGGCCAGCCCAGCTCAGGCTGGTCACTGACAGGATTGTTGTAAAGACCTCAAAAATAGGGGACATGGGGTAGGGAGGGGGATATATCAGTTCCCGGGAGGGGGACAGGACTGGTGGCGGGTCCCCAGCCTCATACTCCGAGGGATGTTTCACGGTTACGCAACTGCTGCAGTCCAAGAATCCTTGTTGGCATTCCAGAGGTGTCATTTTATTACATCACTTCCTGCTTGATGATGTAACTTCCAGCCATGATGTCACTTCCGGCGAGCCCTGACACAGATGCCATTCTGAAAAGGGGGTCCCAGCGCAAAACGTTTGAGGATCGCTGGGATAAGCAATGGGCAGGAACTGTGGAACTCTTTGCCACAGGAGGTGGGGATGGCATCTGGTCTAGATGCCTTTAAGAGGGGATTGGACAGATTTCTGGAGGAAAGGTCCATCGTGGGCTACAGGCCATGATGGGTTGAGCAACCTCCTTACATTAGTAGTAGGCTACTTCAGAGTACCGGGTGCAAGGGAGTGGCAACAGGATGCAGGCATCTTGTTGTCTCATGCCTCCCTGAGGCACCTGGTGGGCCGCTGTGAGATACAGGAAGCTGGACTAGATGGGCCTTTGGCCTGATTCAGCAGGGCTCTTCTTATGTTCTTATGTTCAGGGGCAGGGGGACCCAAGACAAAGCTGAAGGCAAAGGTGGAAGACTGCTGCTCTAGGAGGAAGGGCAGTCTAAGGGTCTGGGATGGGGGAAAGCAGAGGCCCGAAGCAGCAGCTCAAAAGGGACGCTGGAAAGGGGATATGAACAAGGGCATGAAAAGGCCAGAACAAAGAGCCCCAAAAAGCTAAACTGAGAAATAGAAGAGGCCAGAATCTACTAAGGGTGAAAAGGACAGAAAGTCATCTATTGATTTGAAACACCCAGTCCAATCTTTGGCTGCAGGCCTCTAGCAAAGATTAGGAAGCACTTTGCAAATTAAAAGCAGTGGTGTATGCAGGGGGTGGCACGCTAGCTGCGAAGGATCCATGCACAGGGAGCGGCTGCGTTGAAGAGGGGAGTCCAATGCAGGCTGTGAAGTCCACCTCTTGCCTGGTCATCCTCAAGACCCTCCTCTGGTCCACCGACCCGGAGGACAGATCCGTGGGGCTTACTTCTGAGTAATCGCCCTGAGAATGACTGCGTGATACGGAGGCTGCTTGAGGCCGCGGCCCCAGGCAGCAGATGAGCAGAGGGCACTTCCTCATTCTCCTGTCACTCACTGAAAAGGAAGGCGGGACCAGAGTGGAACAGGAAGTGCAAAGGAGAGCTACGAACTAGAGCAGCGCTTCCCAAACATTTCAGCACCAGGACCCACTTTTTTTTAAAGGACACTCTATGGGACACTTTAAAGGGCACTTAGCTTTACAAGGGTTTTTTAAAAGGTGATCTATAAAGAAATACTATTTTATTTACTTCAGTATTACTTGAATATTTTGTTTCTTCGTTTGCAAAAAACAAAACAAAAACTCTGATCCATTTCTCATCGCGAGGCGGCCCTAATGAGTAGCCTCATAGGGTATAAGTTCTGGCTACAAAGGGGTTCGGAGAGGATGTTTATGGCTTAAATCCCACTGCTCTTTAGCAACACATAAGAACTTAAGAAGAGCCCCTATGCTGGATCAGGCCAAAGGCCCACCTAGTCCAGCTTCCTGCATCTCGCAGCGACCCACCAGATGCCTCAGGGAGCACATAAGACAACTAGATACATGCATCTCATTGCCGCTTCCCTGATTGCAGCACTCTGAGGTAGCCTAACTCTAAAGTAAGGAGGTGGCACTAACCATCATGGCCTGTAGCCTGAGATGGGCTTTTCCTCCAGAAACCTGTCCAATCCCCTTTGAAAGGCACCTATGCCAGATGCCATCCCCACCTCCTGTGGCAAGGAGTTCCACAGATTAATGACCCGCGGGGTTTAAAAGTATTTCCTTTTATCTGTTCTCACTCTCCCAGCACCCAATTTGAGTGGATGTCTCCTGGTTCCGGTATTGTGAGAGAGGGAAAAGAACATCCCTCTATCCATCCCATGCATAGTTTTGTACGTCTCAGTCAAGTCCCCCCTCAGGCGCCTTTTTTCTAGGCTGAAGAGCCCCAAGCACTGCAGCCTTTCCTCATATGGGAGGTGCCCCAGCCCTATAATCATTTCGGTCACTCTCTTCTGCACCATCTGTTCCCCCAAGGAAACCAGCTCAGAAGCTGCCTGGGCTTGAGAATCAGGTGATTGCTAGCTCCAAGACCAGTTGAACCACTTCATTTTGAGTGGCATGCTGTCGAGGAAGGCCTCAGGGCTATCAATCTCTGCTGGCCCCACAGATTTGCCAGCCCTTAGAGCAGAGATCTCCGCATTCAAACCAGCGCTAAGAACCCTAACACATTCTTGCAAAATTACAGTCCCGTTGCTCAAGATTTGCAAAGGAAGACAAGCCAGTCCACTTAATCCAGTTTCAATCCAGTTCAAAAATCCAGAGAGGTGGAGTCAGCCTGAAATTGACTTCTAACATCACTAATAACTAATGAAATTGACATCACTGCCTCGCTAATCAACGTATAACGACTTGCACCCGGGAAGCGCGAGATTTGGGCTTTCGGTCATTTTGGCTTTGCATCAGTAAACGGGTTTCAGACCTTAAATTGTGACCTACTGTGAATGAAATGAAATACTACACAATGAAAACGCGTACACAATGTTGGTGATGGGGGAACACAACCAAGTCGGTTCGCAACCGAGTTCGCAAATCAGTCCGAACCAGGTTTTCGCCGAGCAAATTCTAGCCAGGAGGCAACAGTAGGACATCTCGAGTTGATTGCAATATGGTTTTTCTCCAGCTAAATACAGGCAAAGGGTCCATTTTCATAACATGGCTCTCTGCAGCCATCTTCCAAATGCACTTCTGTGTCACATCAACCGCTAAGTCATGGATAACGCCATGATAAACAGACACCACAATTGCGATTTCTCCAAGGTCTTCAGCTCGCTAACAGTATCGGAGAACAGAAGATGGTTGTTTCATTTGACACCTTGACAAATCCCCCCCCCCGAACAACAACAACCACCATTGCCCGGAAGGGTTTGATTTGTTCCTCTGTGCTCAACGGGTCCTGTCTAAAACCTCTTGGTTTGCTTAAAAAAAAAAAAAAACTGCAGTAATGCAATCTGCTACCATGGAGACCACTGAAGGGTACCCAGTGAGGTCACATCCTGATCACATCTCTTGGGAAAATGACCATCAGAAGGCGGTGAGATACAGGAATTCATTGACTCGCTCTAGATTGGGCATTTTATATTAGAGCTAAACAAAGACAATCACAATGGGTGAATAATGCAGCCGGCTTTCCATTTGCAAACAGAATGCATGAAAAGAAGTGATTTCTTCTTGCTGTATCTTCTTGGGAAAAGGGTGTCTCTTTCCAGAGATTGTCTAACCAGGGTCCTATAGCACCCCAATATCATGAGAGGCATCGCTCTACAGAAATTCCATATATCATTAATTGCCTTGAATTCTTAGCATTTAAAAACCAAGGCGATTTACTAGGAGCCCTACATGCTGAAGAAACATTGCTGTTTTCTTTTTTGACCTGAAATGCTCCAGAAAGCAGTGGTTCTCAAACTATTTTGCACCGGGACCCACTTTTGAGAACGACAATCTGCCCAGGACCCACCGGAAGTGATGTCATGGCCGGAAGTGCCGTCATTGTGACGCCAGAGCCTGCTGCTTTCCCAAGGATGCAGCACAAAGTTGGGTCGTTTCCCAGCCATTTTCCAACCGCAAAGTAATCAGAAAGAAAGAAAAAAAAAGCCTATTCGCAACCTTGGCCCTCCCCCTCCCCTTTCCGGCGTCCCACCTTCCCATATTTCCAATTATGGCTACGCTAGGTGCTACGCCACCCACTGAAATTGGCTCGCGACCCACAGTTTGAGAAACACGGCCACACAGCCTGTGCACTTCAGAAGAGACCTTAAAACTCCCTAATACTTCCCTAATATTTCTTCTAATTGCTCCCTAATATTTTTCCATTGGCGGCCATACCAGTTGACTAGCAACCATCTAGAGTCCCCCATTTTTTCAGCCAATCAAATGGCAATACAACACAAAAAACATTTTGAGAAGTCACTGTCATCTCCATCCGTTGTTTCCAACCAACAGAAGGGAACCACCAATTGATTCCCAATTGTCTCTCCAAGGAGCCCTGGACTCCTTTGGCTATGCGCCATGCCCAAGAGTGCCAACGAATACGGCTCACGCACCAGCATGCTGCCTATCGAGCCAGTAAACAGCTCCTTGGATTTCTGCTGCTGCAGGTCCTTCCCTGCACAAGCAGAAGAGCCATTTTTGTTGGCACGTACAGTGCAGACTCACAGCTCCCACCGAATCTCCTAACGCTCCAAGCCGCCTCCTTGCTGGGATTCAGATCTGGGACCAACCTGGTCCAGATCAATGCTCTGGGTGGCCATTTTGGATGGTTTCAGAGACAAGGATGGGGAGGAGGCGGAACGGTGGTCACAAAAGGCATTTCGCAGAAGGAATTACAGCTTCACCCTCAAGGTCCCTTTGAAGAGCATCACCAGGTTCGTCCTACTTTGACAGTGATTGCTAAACAGTCAATATCACAGCAGGCATGCTCAGAAATTTAACCCAAGGAGGGACATGTGTCCGGCATGACCATCTCTCCAGATCACCCATGACTTGCAGAGGATGCTGGAGATTGATTTGAAGGTCACAGGAAGGAAACCACCTCCAGCACCAGTCCTTTGTTATTGTAAAATGGAGCCATCGCTCTCCGGCAGGGGAGCAACCAACGCTCTTTCCCTGTTTGGTCCCTTCCACAGCCTCACCCCGGAGGAGCAGAGGATGTTCGAGGGATGCTCTGTGGGTTGCTGGGCAGCCACCAGTACTCTAGGGAAAACCAGAAGCTGGGGACAGGCTGTATTCACAACGCTTCGCCTTCTGGCCTTTCGCGTTGGAGACTCATAAACAGATCACACAAATCTCCTCTGGGGGGGGGGAAATTGCAGTTCTTGGAGCATCTTGGCCACGAACGTGCTCTGCATGGGTAACAATTCGGCGACACAGACCACATTCATGTGCCGGCGGGAAGGACAGTTACGGCGACACAGGGTTTTTGGCCGTACGCACCTTCGGAAACCAACGCGTCAAATCATGCGCCCGGGAGGCAAACACACATACGCCGCCTCCCCCCTGCTATTGTTGCGCCGAGGGAGGGAAAGGGGGGGGTGTCGGGCCATACATTTGCAACACTTCAATGGCGGAAGATGTGGCTCTCTCTAGCCCTCTTGGGATTACATAACATATGGATGCTCTTTTTTTTCTTTTCCTTGCGGGGGTTTTGCACACTCCCCGGCCACTCGAGACACCCGAGCCGACTGGTGTCTCGCAGGAGGAATGCCCTCTTCAGTCTCATCCTCACCTCCACGCCCCGCAGCAATTGTCCTCAGGCCACAGAATGGAAGAGGAAGGTGGGGAAGAGGAGGAAGATTCCCCCCCCCGCGTCCCCAGCCTTCCTCAGCCCCAGAAGCATTTCTGCCCTCCCTCCCCTCCCCACCCCACCCCACCCCACGCTCCATCCAAATAAATACATAACCCAATGATTTCGGATTAAACCCGGTCAATGCTGCCTGCATATCCCTGCTTCCGGGCACCCCCTCCATTCTGACAAACGACGCCTTTTGGAAGACCCCAGGGGTGGGTTGCTCTTACAACGCCCCCCCTTCCCCAATCCCACCCCAGCGTCCTATATGGCCGCACACCTCCGCCCTCCCGGCCGCCCTGTGGAAAGCGACAAAACCCCAGAGCGTGGACATCCGCTCCCAGCCAGGGCTGGCTCAAGCGTCAGCACCGCATCCCCAAGCCCAGACAACGCCGCTCCATCGGATGGGGGAGGTCCAAGAGGCTCCCCCATCCACGGATGAAAGTGACAGCGAGCAGATTGTCACCTGTCAATCACAGAGGCTTCTTCCCCCCCCCTCTCTTTCTTCCCCCTGCAAGGCGAGTCTAGCACTAGGGGATGTCTGCAGTGATGGGGGGGGGGGAGGAAAGGAAAGAAGCGGAGGCTTTTCTGCTTGGAGATCCAAAGGGAGCCGAGTAGGAGCAGCAGCAAACCCCCACTTCCCCCCCCCCTTTTCCACGATCGCACTGCATTTCAAACGGCCACGCGAGGAGAAGAGGGGGGGCACCAAACTGCGCATTCAGCAGCAGCAGTACCCCCCCTTTTTTTTCTCTCTTCAATGCACGCTTGCATTCGGGCTCGCCTGCTGCAGAGAGGCGCGGGGGCCCGACGCGGGCAGAGAACGGGGATCGGCAAGGGGGGGACGGGACGGGACACCCCAGATCTCCTTACCTCCCGACGAAATTCTCCAGCACGGAGCTCTTGCCCGCGCTCTGGCCCCCCACCACGGCGATCTGGGGCAGGTCGAGGTTGGCGTTCTGGCCGATGGCGGAGAAGGCGTCCTGGAGCCGGTTGACCAAGGGGATGAGGTCTTCCATCCCGCGGTTCCCCATGGCGGCGGCGGCGGCGGCAGCCCGGGCTCGCTCGCTCGCCCACCTCCCCGGCGGCTGCGGCTGCAAAGCTGCTCGGCGCGGGGGCGCTTTCAATGGGCGGAGGGCTGCGCTCCGGCCCCGCGCGTCCTCATCCGCCTGCGCGCAGCAGGGGGTGCGAGCAGCAGGCGGTGGTGGGGCGGCTGCTGCTGCTGCGCCCTCCTTGCCCTCCGTCCCCCCCCCCACCAGCCACCTAAGCCGCCAGGTTCTCCGCAGCGCCGCCGCCTCCACTGCCAGCTGAAAACGCCCGGAGCCACCTGGTTCCCAGCGGGACTGAGCGCGCGCCTCCCAGCACCCGCCGCCAGGGGGCAGCACAGAGCGGCTCGTCGGGCTTCCTGGGAGTTGTAGTTCCAATAGGCTTGTTGTCTCTCTCTCTCTCTCTCGCCCCCCGCCCCCTCCTTCTCCCCCCTTCTTCCCCATCATCACCCCAGTTCATAAACCGCAGAGAACGTCAACGTGCATGGAAATGGTTTGTAGGGAAGGGCCGCCTGAAAACGTCAGCCCTGCAAGCGTGCGATGGATGGTGGGGGGTTTTTTTTGTTTTACCCGTCGCATCTTCCAGAGGAACAGCACGGCCTTAGGCTGCCATCCTGTGCACGTTGGCTTGGATGCAGTGGCGCATTGACTGGATGTATGTTTACTGAATACAGTGCGTTTGCTTAATTACCTCTGGGTGGGCATGCATAGGATTGTGCAACCCCGTTTCTTCTCCTTCAAAGGGGGGGCCTCCACAGGAGGAGGACCTGTGTGTGTGTGTGTTGTGTGTGCGTGCTGCTGGATCAGGCCAAAGGCCCATCTATCTAGTCCAGCTTCCTGCAGCTCACAGTGGCCCACCAGAAGACTCAGGGAGCACAAGAGACCACAAGATGCCTGCATCACACAAGATGCCTGCATCACAGGTTGGGAACTCCTGACCTAGCAGGAGGAAAAGGTAGGGTAGTGATAACCCTCTGAAGCATCCTGCCTACCAGGTCCAGCAAGTGATATGGTGTGCACGTGCCATAGAGGCGAGAGATGGGAAGATCAGCTCCAGTTCCCAATGGGCTAGAGAGACAGGAAAGGATAGAGTTGCCAGCCCTCCAAGGTTGGCCTAGATAGTCTGCAGGAATCTGCATCAGAATGAAAGCCTTATCATCTTGAAGATGTTAAGTGGGTCTCCTCCTTGGCTAAATGACATGAAGTCAGTTGGTGTGGGGGAATCTTTGGGAATTGTTGTTGTTGTTGTTGTTCCCCCTGGACCACAGCACACCAGGCCTCCCTGTCCTCCACTAGCTTCCGGAGTAATTTCATGTTCATCGCAATTTCATGTTCATCGCTTCGGTGACACTCTCTAACCATCTCATCCTCTGCCGCCCCCTTCTCCTGTTGCCTTCGATCTTTCCCAGCATGAGGGTCTTTTCTCAAGAGTCCTCTCTTCTCATGAGATGGCCAAAGTATTTGAGCTTCAGCTTCAGGATTTGTCCTTCCAGGGAGCAATCAGGCTTGACTTCCTGGAGGATTGCCCGATTGGATCTCCTTGCAGTCCAGGGGACTCTCAAGAGTCTTCTCCAACACCATAATTCGAAAGCATCAAAGCTGCCTCTTCTTTGAGAAGTCTATTAAGCGAAGGGTCAAATCCTCTCCCATTTTCCAGCTCTGATGTAGCCATCCCATATATAGTGGTGTTTGCTACATTACATGGTGCTGGGAGAGTCACGGAGGCCTCCACAAGGTAAGGGAATGTTTGCTCCCTTACCTCAGGGCTGCACTGCAGCAGCAGCAGCAGCAGAAAATTGGATAGGATTGGGCCTGAAGTTGCTTCCTCACCTTGCCCTAGAAACTTAACATAAGAACATAAGAAGAGCCCTGCTGGATCAGGCCAAAGGCCCATCTAGTCCAGCTTCCTGTATCTCACAGCGGCCCACCAGGTGCCCCAGGGAGGCACGAGACAACAAGATGCCTGCATCCTGTGGCCACTCCCTTGCACCCGGTACTCAGAAGTAGCCTACTACTGATGTAAGGAGGTTGCACAACCCATCATGGCCTATAGCCCACGATGGACTTTTCTTCCAGAAATCTATCCAATCCCCAATTAAAGGCATCTAAGCCAGATGTCATCACCACCTCCTGTGGCAAAGAGTTCCACAGATTAACTACCCGCTGGGTAAAAAAGTACTTCCTTTTTTCTGTTTTAACTCTCCCAACCCTCAGTTTTAGCGGACGCCTCCCGGTTCTGGTGTTTTGAGAGAGGGAAAAGAACATCCCTCTATCAACTCTGTCCCTTCCGTGCATAATTTTGTATGTCTCAACTTGCTGCTACAAACAAACCTTCGCCCGGTTTCCCACTCTAAGGAACAGGGCCGGCCCAGCCAAAAAGTCAACTGAGGCAGTGGCAGAAGGTTGGATAGGTTTGGGCCCTGGGCCAAATTTAATCAAGAGAAGAAATGGTGGTGTGGAGAGGAGTTGTAAACAGCCCCTTGATGGCAGGCACTTCCAGGTTGCCTGCTCCCTGCTGCTCCGCTGATCGGCGTCAATCAAAGTGCCACAGGCCTTCCCGCCTTCCCTGTGCGATCATGCTCACTTCCAGATGCCCAGGAGGTCTCGTTGCGCTACAGGGAAGCATCAAAAAAAGTAAGCAAGAACACACACACACACACAGACACACACACACACACACACACACACAGAGAGAGAGAGAGAGAGAGAGAGAGAGAGTTGTGAATTGAGTCACGAGTCACTGACTCTTGGTTCCAACCCAAGTCCGAGACAGTGATTGACGGGTCTTAAGTCTGACTTGGGAGAGAGTCATGGGACTTGAGTGTACCTCACTGCTAATCGGCGCACTTGCCACTTCTCCCCCTGTTCCTTGGATTTGAATAAGGGTGCAATCCTAACCTGGAGTTAGGCTGGCACAGTTAAGCCAGCAAAGTTTGGCCCGCACAAGGGACACTGTAAAGTGCATTTGGACCATTCTTGGAGTCGGGGAGGATGGCGCATGTCTGTGTGCTGGCCTCTCTGACTGCAAGAGTGGTCCAAACATACTTTACGGTATCCCTTGTGCTGGCCAGACTTTGCTTTATTGACCTCATATTTACCTCAGAAATTTACCTCAGAATGCCAGATACAAGGGAGTGGCGTTCAGACCACTCTCTGAGTCAGGGAGGATGGCGCACGTCTGTGTGCTGGCCTCTCTGACTCCAAGAGTGGTCCAAACATAATTTACGGTTTCCCTTGCCAGCCGAACTTTGCTGGCCTAACTCTGCAGGCCTAATTCCAGGTTAGCATTGCACCCTAAAGCCAAAGTTCAGTGGCTGCAGAGCTCCTGCCTTATCCATGGAAGGTCTCAAAAGCAATCCGCTGCTACTTCGCACAGGGTGTGGAAATACTCTCACCAGAAACTCTGGGAAGTCACTGCCAATCCATGTTAACAATTCTGAAGTAGATGGCTCAAGATCTGATCCTGTCGAAGGCAGCTTCCTGAGACAATGCTGACAACTCACTCCCACAAAATCATAATGCGCCATCTCCCCACGGGCAAAAACCAGGGAGAGTAACTTACCTAGGAAAGAGGAACAGGTGGAGCGTTTGCAAAATATTCCACATGCCCAGGATGCAGCCTAAAATAAATGCCAATGCCAAGATCCAGCAAGCTGCTAAAAAGTGGGCTTGTTCCTGCTTTCAAAAGGACACATACTAAATATACCGTTGGCACCCAGACATGGTTGGATTGTTTTTATTCCGTTCTTGAACCCAACTCTTCTACCTAACCACTCTTGTTTTGTTCGCGCATCATCTGCCAGCCCAAGAGTGATACCTAATTCTGCGTGGGTGCTGAGCGCCTCCCCCTTTTAGAGATGCCAACTGGAACTGCAGGTGCTCAGCGAGTCTCTAAATAAAGCCTCTCACTTTTGAGTGGACTGTGTAGAAGATCGAACTTGGAACAGTGCTGAGTCTCAAGGTGTAAAAATGGAGCAGGCCTTGTGATCGATAGCGGTGCTTCTCAAACTTTTAAGACCGGGACCCACTTTTTAAAATGGCACTCATGTCGGGACCCACCGGAAGTGACGCCATTAGCCTGGAAGTGATGTCATAGCCAGAAGTGCCATCATCAAACAGAAAGTGATGTCACTGTGATGTCATCAAATGACCTAGAAGGCAAACTGGCATGCTTGGACTGAAGCAGATGCACAACCATGAAACTTTGTTGGCAGAAAGCAAGATGAAGACAAAATATTAGGTTAAAGCACTGAACTAAACACAATTTAAAAAAAAAAACTCATTTGAAAATTCAAACTGCTAACACTCACAAAAAGAATATAGCAAGAGTCAGGTCTGCAGTTTCCAAGATGGCTGCGCCCAGCTTTCCACGACCCACCTGACATCAGGTCACGAGCCACCAAGTGGGTCCCCATTCAGAAAAACACTGAATTCTATAGTGCCTAGGGACCACTAGCTATGTACACATTTGCCGGTAAGATGAGACACTGTGCAGGACAGGGAAGCATGCCAGCAAGAACACATTTGAAAGTGATATCCAATAGCTTTACTGTGGCAGTTTCCATGTTTGCATAGCGAGGCCCAGCAGAAGCCCCGAGAATTTTCCTTTCTGTCTTTTTGCTGAACTTCGTGCGTCTTCGCTTGAAAGCAGACCCCACCACGTTCAGGGCAGCTTTCTTCCCAAACGACAAATGCGCAGTATTGCAGCTTTTATTCCTAAATATCACCAGCAGTGAGTGTGTGTGTGTGTGTGTGTGTGTGTGTGTGTGTGTGTGTGTGAGAGAGAGAGAGAGAGAGAGAGAGAGAGACTCCATGACTCACACAGGGAGGTGAACGCTGGGCAGATTATCCAGCTGCACATTTTAGCTTTGCCCTTTTGCAGATGCTTTTCTGGGCCAAAGAGATGGGTTTGAGGCACCCGCCGTTTCTTGTACCTATAGCAATTTATAATCCGTCTTTTGCCAGCTTTCACAAACGCACCCCCCAAGTATTTCAACATTATCCAGCAGTTTCACAACCTTGCCTAAACCAAGGTGTGTTCTCCATCATTCAATAATAACAGACTGTCACAAATGTTGGCAAATCGCCCCCCCCCCAAATGTTTGGCACAAGGGCCACCATAAAGCACGTTTGGATCACTCTTGGAGGCAGGGAGGATGGCGCACGTCTGTGTGCTGGCCTCTCTGACTCCGAGAGTGGTCCAAACTTACTTTACAGTGTCCCTTGTGCTGGCCAAACTTTGCTTTATTTACCTCAGAATTTTACCTCAGAAATTTACCTCAGAATGCCAGATACAAGGGAGTGGCGTTTGGACCACTCTCGGAGTCAGGGAGGATGGCGCACGTCTGTTTGCCGGCCTCTCTGGCTCCGAGAGTGGTCCAAACAGACTTGACGGTGTCCCTTGTGCTGGCCTAACTATGCTGGCCTAACTCCAGGTTAGGATTGCGCCCTGAGTCAATGAATAAAGCGTAGGGCTGGCAGAGTCGAGCTTTCTGCAATCCGTTATAATCGCAGCACCAGGAGGGAGGAAGTCGAAGACCACCCGGTGCCTGAGGAAGTGGGCCAAATGCTACTCCTCCAAGCATGGCACCTTGCGATGACAAATGCCACCCACCCCCTTACACAGTGTGATGTATCAGCCACTGCCTCGGCTGCTCTCCCTCTTTCCTAGATTTGGGAACAAAAACAGAAGAAGTGGGGAGGAGATGATTTAGCACTCTCTCCTCCTCCACGCTTTCTCTTTTCAGCGGCATCATTAGGATTTGCGTCACCTGGTACGAGCGCTCATTGTGCCACCCCCATGATGGACCTCCTCCCTTACCAGGGCATCCAGAATAAATTACACAACCTAAGGGCACAATTCTAACCTGGAGTTAGGCCAGCTCAGTTAGGCCAGCACAAGGGCCACCGTCAAGTAGGTTTAGACCACTCTCAGAGTCAGGGAGGCCAGAACACAGGAAGCCATCCTTCCTGACTCAGAGATTGGTCCAAATGTGCTTTACGGTGGCCCTTGTGCCGGCCAAACTTTGCTGGCCTAACTGTGCCAGCGTAACTCTAGGTTAGGATTGCGTTCTCAGAATGCAATCCTAACCTGAAGTTAGGCCAGCCCAGTTAGGCCAGCAAAGTTTGGCTGCTACAAGGGATACTGTAAAGTCTGTTTGGACAACTCTCAAAGTCAGAGGCCAGCACACAGACATGCACCATCCTCCCTAACTCCGAGATTGGTCCAAAAGTGCTTTACGGGGTCCCTTGTATTAGCCAAACTTTGCTGGCCTAACTGTGCCGGCTTAACTCCAGGTTAGGATTGCACCCTAAGGGTGATTTTAAAAAATGTGATTCCCCAGTTCTAATTCAGAGCAACACAGCATCATTCTATCACCTTCAGGACTCAAGCATCTCATTTCCACCTCATTCGGCAGCATGTTTTAAATCCTGCTCTTTAGCTAAGCTTAGGAGAAGGAAGGTAAAAGGGTGATTAAGAGGATTGGGCTGCTGAATATGGGCAAAGGGGGGGGGCTGCTTCTGCCACTTGCACAGTCCTGCCTGCTGGGTTTCACGGGGTTGGAGAAGCTGTGGTATCTTTTGCAAGCTGACTGTGGATGAATGGATAATAAGTCTAGTCACACATTATGTTGTACACACATACAACCTGTCTGCAGTGTATGCTGATTTTTGCCCTGCATGTACAGTCATTAAGAAATTTTGTACACGCACAATCTACTTTAAATTTGAGGGGTCCCAAGTCTAGATCTTGGGTTGTTTTTTTTAAAATGCATGCATGCACAATCATTCATACCAAAATACAGGCATGCCCTGGTATCCACTGATTTGGTATCCACTGTTTCAGTTATCCACTGACACCATGGATACGGGGATGTTTATTAAAACGATAGGCGAACATTAAACAAATCTCTTTTTTTTAACCGTGTTGCAGCAAAAACACTGATGCTCCCCCTATTTTAAAAAAGGCGTTCCCAATGTCCCCCTTTTCAGGTATCCACGGGGTGGTCCAGAAAAGAACCCCAACAGGAGACACACTTCCATTAAACACTTTAAAACAGTAAATGGTTTTTAATAACATGGTACATCCCTGAGTTTCCTAGAGGATGCAGAATGCTTCAGAATGCCAGATGCAATAGAGTGGCCATGGAATGCAGGCATCTTGTTGTCTTGTGTGCTCTCGGAGGCATCTGGTGGGCCACTGTGGGATGCAGGAAGCTGGACTAGGTGGGCCTTTGGCCTGATCCAGCAGGGCTCTTCTGGTGTTCTTAAGTTCGTACTCTGTTTAAACTTCCAGTTGATTGAGATTTTATACAGCTGCTGCATTTGCGTATCGTAAATCAAGGACGTGAATTTTTGGAGGAAAAGTCCATCGTGGGCTCTAGGCCATGAGGGGTTATGCAACCTCCTTACATTGGTGGTGGGCTACTTCAGAGTACCGGGTGCAAGGGAGTGGCAACAGGATGCAAGCATCTCGTTGTCTTGTGCCTCCCTGGGGCACCTGGTGGGCTGCTGTGAGATGCAGGAAGCTGGACTAGATGGGCCTTTGGCACTATCATAATAAGAATAAGAATATTATTAAGAATAATTATTATTACCACTAATTGCTGCCCATAAATAATATGTCTGCTTTAAATAAAACATTTAATTATTATCTATTAAATTTGTTATATACTATTATATAGTATACACAATAAAATCATTATTGAATAATAAATATTATACATATTGCGTATATAATAAAAAAGATATGTAAAAAACAAAATCAGTGAGCTCCGCTAACCAATCAGGCACTTCCAACTTAAAAAAATAAAATAAAATATCTGGCTAAAGTCCAGCCGCTTCTCTGGTGGGAGCAGGGAAGCCGCTTATCAGCCAGCAAGAAGACAAACTGGTGGCCAGAAAGAAGACTAAATCCAGAAAGATCCATCTGTATGTGTTGTAGTTCTTGAAAGATAGAACATTTCTGTGAAAATTGTAAAAACCCATTGGGGGTTTACGAATAAAGTCTGCCTATGTAAAGTCTGCCTATGTAAACCGCCTTGAGTTATTGTCATTAGAGAAATCTGGTGACCTAAGAAAGGCGGTATATAAATCCAAGTATTATTATTATTATTATTATTATTATTATTATTATTATTATTATTATTAAAGCTTGACGCGCTCATCTGGGAGTAAGTCCCATTGAAACCAATGGGTCTGACTTCTGAGTAGACCTGCCGAGGCTTCCGCTGTACTGGAAAAGGGGCGGTTCGCACGGGGGGGAGGGAGACGCGCGCGCGATCGGTGCGCCCTGCGAGACCCTCCCTCGCTCTCCAGGTGCGCCGCGCGGAAGCGATGCTGCAGGTTGCAGGTTCGCCGCGGAGGCTGGAGGGGTGGCGGCGCGCCTCGCTCCCCACGCCCACCCGCTAGGCGCCTCGTGATCGCGAGGGCGACCCGGGCGCCGGGAGGGGAGAGAGAGAGGCGCGGTGAGCGGGGCGCGCCGGCACCCGTGAGCATCTCCATCCCTCGCCGGCTGCCCGCGTCCTCCGGCCCCGGCCCCTCCGCTCTCTCGCCCCAGCAGCTCCCCGGGACGCCCCCGCCGGCCATGTTCGGCCAGCAGCAGCTCCAGCAGCAGCTGCTGCAGCTCCAGCACCTTCTCCAGCACCAGGCGCCACCCCAGCAGCAGGCGCCGCCGCCAGCCAGCCGGTAAGCCCCGTCTACTCGAGGCCGGGGATCGCGGGCCTGCCCTGGAGACGGGGAGGGGGTTGGGTGGGCTTGCAATGCGTCGCCTCCGGCCCTCGCTTCCCAAGCGCGTCTGGCGCGGGGAGGCTGGGGGCGCGGGGAGCCAGTGGCGTGGCAGACCCCCCCCCACTTGGAACGCCTCCTTCTGGGGACCAAGCCGGCCTTGCTGCACGCTGTGGTGGGATCTGGGGTGCGATCCCCCCCAGCCCCTGCCCGAACAGACCCGGATCCGAGCATCTTTCCACTGTGACCTGTTTCATGCTGCAAATTTTGAATTCGTGTGCAGTGTGTTCACAGTGTGTTCAGGGGGGCTGGCCCCCTTAGTGAGCGCCGTGTGCAATGGCGACTTCAACGTGTTGATCATCCTGCGGAGAAAACTTGTGTCTTTGTAATGAAGGGTTGTGGGCGGCCAGGAAGCCGCCTGTTCTCTCCCTCCACGGGTCCCCACCGAAAGCGTCACCTGATCCGGGAGCATAAAAGTTCGAGGGCTCAGTCCACCAGGAAGTTCACCTTATGCCGCAGCGGCTCCTGGTAGTTTCGGTTGCCTTTGCAGGGGTGGGGTGGAGGGAAACTTTCCGACAGATGAGGCCTTAATCTAGCACTTGCTGTTGTGTGTTCTTCTAATCAATCAATCAATCAATCAATCAAACAGGTATATACGGCTTTTCCACACAAGTTCACAAAGCGGTTTACAGGCAAACGGTAATAATAAAGTTAACTTGCTCCCTGTCCCAAAGGGCTCCCAATCTTAAAAAAAAAAAATGCAGAACACCACCAGCAACAGCCACCAGAAAGACACTGTGCTGGGGTGAAGAGGGACAATTGCTCTCCCCCTGCTAAATATAAGAGGAGCACCACTTGGAAAAGGGCCTCTTGCCCAGTTAGCAGGGGTGCATCAGTGGGATAAAGTGCACCAGTTAATGGGGAGCATCAGTAGGATAAAGGATGGGCTGGAAATAGTTTTTTTGGGGGAGCATCAACCGCAGATCTTTATTTTCTTCCATGTCGGACACCTCCCCCTATTGAGGGTTTGTAGCACTCCTGAATGCGTTGGCCTGTTTCTGTCGGCACAACCCAAAACACTAGCCAGCGGCTCGTGGACTTTTGTCTCAAGAACTTGTGCACTCGTGCCACAGGTTGTGCATGAGATTGCCCAGTCCCAAGTAATAAACACCCTCCTCCACTACCAGCACTATATAGCTTTGGGAACTGACAGTTCTTTCGGAAGCAAGCAGTATGCAAGTATGGCGTAGGAAGAGTCCTGTTGCAGGAAAATTATAAAGGTAAAGGTTTCCCCACGGACCGAATGGTCTAGTCGTGACCGACTGTAGGGGGCGGTGCTCATCTCCGTTTCAAAGCCTGTAGAGCCGGCATTTTGTCCGAGGACAAGCTTCCGTGGTCATGTGGCCGGCAGGACTCTACGCCGTAGCGCACGGAACGCCGTTCCCTTCCCACCGAAGTGGTCCCTATTTATCTCCTTGCATTTAGGTGCTTTCGAACTGCTGGGTTGGCAGGAGCTCAATTATACGGCAGGTTATAATTGCACCCTGGTTAGGATTGCGCCCTGAATCTTGTTCCTTCCAGGTCAGAAATGGCAGCCTAGCCTGGCAGTGGCTCTCCAAGCTTTCAGCCAGGTGTGTTTTTCAGCCCTGCCTGGAGATGCTGGGTCTGAACCTGGGGTGCATGCAAAGCAGGCACTCTGCACCCACCCCCCTGTGGAGTTTCCACATGAAAGGCACAAGAGTTCTGGAGAAGCCGGTCTCTGTAGCAACGGCAGTTTGCATGCCGACGGTTACTGAGGTCAAGGTGCCCCTTGCTTCCTCGGAAAGCCAGCTGCCGGCCCTCTGTTTGGGACGTCCGCTTCTGTGTGTGATCTGGCTCCCACCGAGCAGCTGGTATGCACTTCCTGTTTGGAAGCTGGCCTTGCAAAGATCCATTCAAAAGACTGTCCTGATTTGCCTGCAGGAAAGCCTGGGGTGAGGCTGAGTGATATCAGAAGAGCCCCGCTGGCTGGATCAGGCCAAAGGCCCAATCTAGTCCGGCTCCCTGCAGCCCACAGCAGCCCACCAGGTGCCTCAGGGAGCACACAAGACAACAAGATGCCTGCATCCTGTTGCCACTCCCTTGTATCTGGCATTCTGAGGTAAATTTCTGAGGTAAATAATAACTTGCAACCCAGTCTGGGCCTTAAGAACATAAGAAGAGCCCTGCTGGATCAGGCCAAAGGCCCATCTAGTCCAGCTTCCTGTATCCCACAGCAGCTCACCAGGTGCCTCAGGGAGCACACAAGACAACAAGATGCTTGCATCCTGTGGCCACTCCCTTGCACCTGGCACTCTGAAGTAGCCTACTAGTAACATAAGGAGGTTGCACCACCCATCATGGCTTGTCGCCCACGATGGACTTCTCCTCCAGAAATCTGTCCAATCCCCTTTGAACGGCGCCAAGGCCAGATGCCGTCACCACATATGGAACGTGGCAAGGCGTTCCATAGCTTAATGACCCGCTAGGTAAAAAAAATATTTCCTTTGATCTGTTCTCACTCTCCCAGCACTCAGTTTCAGTGGCTGTCCCCTGGTCCTGGTGAGAGAGGGAAAAGAACTTCCTACTATCAACTCTCTCTCTCCCGTGCATAATTTTGTACGTCTCAGTCATGTCCCTCCTCAGGCACTTTTTTTTCCAGATTGAAGGAACTGCTACAGCTATGGGGGTTTTCTTCCAGTGCCCCATCATGAGCATAAGCTTCATGCCTGAGTGGGAATTTGAACCCAGGTTTGGTCTTTCTGGTCCAAATCTAGCCACTCCACCATACTGCCTGTGACACTTATTGCTGTGGAATTGCTGTGAATTGCTTGGTAGTGGTTGTTGTTTTTTTGGTTCTGCATTTTATCTTGTATCTATTTGGTTGTTGCATTTCTTCCCTGTGTTGATAATTGTGTATGCAACGTTTTTAAAAAAAAATTAGCAACGTTTTTAGTCCATTTTTCTTGCCTGGGCAGAAGGCAGCTTGCAGTCAAATAGCGACACAACCACAAATTCACGGAGCAACGCAATTTAAGCTAATTTTAAAATGCAGCAAAGGCACCGTCAACTGACAGCTGAAGAGCTCCACGATATCTCTGCTGCCAGACAAATAAATATTACTATACCCGCATCTAGCTAGGTAGACTGACTGGCGAAGGACTTTCACTTCAAGCTTTAGACTTCCAAGTCAAAACGGATCACTGTGCTGGCCGCTGCCTTAGTAGTTCAGCAGGGGATGGAGTCTAAACAAATATTTAAAGTGAATTATTGACTAAACAGGGCGGTGCTAATATTTGACATCAACCTCAGCTTCTCTTCCATCTAATGTCTGGTGTTGTTCACTGATGTGAAGGAATGGACTTTGCACATGCTCAAGCGCACTTGGCCTGATCTGGGATGTGAAACAGGCTTGCTTAGTGCCACATCCTCTGTTTGAAAGTTCTTCTCAAGGGCAGAAGAGAGGGTTAATGCCTCCGTTTGCCTGAAGATAAGAGCTGAAGATCTGAAGGTCGCCAGTTCGGGACAGCCGGAAGTCTCTGTGAGCGGCAGACCTCGTTAATTGCGGCTGATTAACAGCTGAGCTTCGGCTGCCTTGTGTGAGGGGGAGTTGTGCTGAAGTTCATCCGCTTCTCTGGTGGGAGCAGGGAAGCCATTTATCAGCCAGCAAGAAGACAAACGGGTGGCCAGAAAGGAGGACTAAATCCAGAAAGATCCATCTGTATGTGTGTAGTTCTTGAAAGATAGAACATTTCTGTATAAATTGTAAAAACCTTTGGGTTTCTGAATAAAGTCTGCCCATGTAAACCGCCTTGAGTTATAGTCATCAGAGAAATCTGGTGACCTAAGAAAGGCGGTATATAAATCCAAGTATTATTATTATTATTTATTATTTCTCCCCCCCCATCTCTCTGTGGCCTGATGGTTCTTTTCTCTCCCTTCCCTAGGGGCGTGACACCCTCCCAGCAGCAGCAGATGCTGAACTTGAGGCCTACCAATCACACATCACTCCTCAGCACCAACCCCTTGCTTCAGCGAGCCCTCCTCATTCAGCAGATGCAAGGTATACGTCGTCCTTCCTTTCTGTTTGGCGCAGGAGTGGCTGAGCACTGTGCGCTGGAATGCTGGGGAACTCGTCACGCTGGTGGGATTGCCTTTTCCGCTGAAGTTTGCAATACAGGTATCCGTGTCTGCGGATTCAGTATCCGCGCGTTTGTCTGCAGACTCGGTATCCAGCCTCTGGGGGAGTATGCTCCACCCTGAGCTTCCAGATGTGATTGGTGACGCCATCCGGTTATATCTGAGAGCTTTTCTGGGGCCTGCAGACGCCACACGCAGCCTCTGCAGGCCTCAGAAAGATGTCTGGAGGTGCTTCAAGGGCACTTCAAATTCTGACAAAATCTGGAAGTCCCCTTCTAGCACCTCCAGGGGCCTTTCTGAGGACTTGGCAGGCCTCAGAACAACTCCAGGCAGCAATCGGAGAACATCACCAGTCCCGTCTGGAGGTCCTATGGACCGGACCTTTGGGTTTTGGTATCTGCGGGGGCCCAGGAATGAGTTCTGACTGTACAGGTTGAGCCTAATTATGCACAGAGTTTTCATCCACAGGTTTGACTCGACGTGGGTCCCCTAGACCCGCGTTGAGACAAATTAAGCTCAGTCTAAAGCCTTAGAAGGTGACTGGAGCTGTGGTCTGGTTGCCTCCAGAGGCTCTCCTGAGGCCCACCGAGGCTGTGCGGGTCGTGGCCTCGGCAGCCTCAGAATGGCCACTTGGGGATGGAAGTTCAACCAGGCACGGCAGCTGCTCGAAATGCAGAATGTTCCAGAATGTTCCAGAACGTCTCTTAAGTAGGCTTGGGAACGATCCCCTGCCTGAGAGCCATTGCTACCATAGTCAGTATGTGCGATGCTTACGTTCTGTCTGCTAGTCGAGTGCAACCTAGGGGCCAGCACCGAAAAGGCCCCGACCTTCCTGCGGGACCTTGAAAAATGGGGGTTCCTGGCCTTGATTGGCAAGCCCTCAGAGCCCAAGGGAGGGCTCAAGAGAGAGCTCCTTTTCCAAATCTCTGAACCGCGACACACAACAAATGGTTGTGATAAAAAATTGGAGGAAAGACCGCATGCTTGGCAGCTGTCCGTGGGCGAGAGCTCCTGGTGCATGCCAGCAGTGGGGAAACGGAGCATTTGGCATCTCTGGTTATTTGTACAAAGTATGCTCGCTCTCGCTGTCTCTCCCCCCCCCCCCAAACCGCAGTTCCTCCCCACTTGGCGAGGATATGGTTCAGATGATAATCTAAGCCCTCCCTAGAACGTCACCGACGAACGAGCCACAAAAACAGCGTATCGCGAGTCTAAACGTTTGAAGTCGTGAACAAATATTTCAAAAAATAACACCGGCTCCGCCCACAGTCCCTGGCGTGAACAGATGTGCTAAGGAAGAGCATCTCGAATGCTGGAGGATGCCTGGCAGAGCACTCCATCAGAGGGCGTTTCCTGGGGAAAGGGCTGCGGTTGGAGAATTGAGAGGGGAGGGTGGACAAGTTGACGGGTGTTCATAGAGTGGGAGCAGTCAGGGAGGGGGAGGGCGTGAACGTGCCCCGTGGAGGTGCCAGCCAGCCCCTAACTTGCACTGGATCCGGTGCAGGCACACGTTTGCATTGCGCCCTTAGAATAACCACCTTCCGAGGAGTCCTGCTGGATCAAGCCTGGGGCCCGTCTAGTCCTGCGCCCTGCTTTCCCACAGTGGGTGACCTGAAGTCTCTAAGAAGCCCTGGAGCAGATGATAAAGCCCCCCCCCTCGCCTTTGCTCCCCTGCGGTTGGTATTCAGAGGCACATGGTGCCCCCCCCCACCCCGGGAAATAAGAAAATGAGTTAGAACAAGCTGGAATTAAGAAAATGAGTTAAGCTTGAATTGTTGGTGGCCTCTGTAGAACCGAGCGAATGAGAGATACAGCTCATTGCGGTGCATTTTAGTTAGTACTAGATAGGACAGTGCTTGTCCAATGTTTTTGCCCTGGACCCACTTTTTAGAATGGCTCTGCTGTCAGGGAACCCCCTGCCCTCCCCCAGAAATGATGTCATTAACCTGGAAGTAGCCGTCGTCAAGCAGGAAGTGCCATTTTTGTGACATCACCCAACGACACTCCTGGGATGCAAACCGGCATTCTTGGACTGCAACGATTGGCACAACCCCTGACAGAAAGCAAGACGAGGACCAAATAGTATGGAAAAGCACTGAACTAAAAGCAAATAATAATAACAATAATAATGCTCGCCTGAAAATTCAAACTGTGAACACTCACAAAGAGACTGTAGCAAGAGTCAGGTCTGCAGCTTCCAAGATGGCTGCTCCCAGCATTCTGTGACCCACCTGACACCAGGTCACGACCCGCAGTTTGAGAAACACTGAGATAGGAGATTTTTTTTAAAAAAAGCATTTGGTGCCTTTGGCTTGATTTCTGTACGTGGAGCAGCAGCAGCAGCTGCTGTGGGTTTAAAAACCAGTTTGTAGCTGGCTGTTCGGCATTATGCAATTGATAATCACATTACATCTGTAACGAAGGACATGGCCTCGGTGCTGACCGGCCTCTGAGTTTTCCTGGTCACCCAGTGGGCTTGGGTTACGTTTGCGAATACCTGATGCCTGGATACTTTGGTACCTGAGAAACATCAGGAGTGAATAATTTAGCGGGTAGTGCAATGCCACCGTTTCTGCAGTGGAAACTGCAGTAGTGAGGGCTCAGTCGTATCCTGGAGTTAGGCTGGCACAGTTAGGCCAGCAGAGTTTGGCCGGCACAAGGGACATCGGACAGCACTTTTGGGCCACTCTGTGAGTCAGAGAGGCCAGCACATAGACATGTGCCATCCTCCCTGATTCCAAGAGTGGTCCAAACGCCACTCCTTTGTATCTGGCATTCTGAGGTAAATTTCTGAGGTAAGTATGAGGTAAATAAAGCAAAGTCTGGCCAGCACAAGGGCCACCGTCAAGTATGTTTGGACCGCTCTCGGAGTCTGAGAGGCCGGCACACAGACATGTGCTATCCTCCCTGACTCCAAGAGTGGTCCAAATGCTCTTTACGGTGGCCCTTGTGCCGGCCAAACTTTGCTGGCCTAACTGTGCCGGCCTAACTCTAGGTTAGGATTGTGCTCTGAGGGTGTGCAAATATATCTTCCCATATTTAAAACAGAGGTCCTGCTTTTGAAGTGACTGTGAGCTGGCCAAAACTAGCACCCAACTAGCTCTGTGGTTGTCCTCCCTGGGCTGAGGATAGCTTCCTCTTGCTTGGCCTCCCTTAGTAGCTCACGCCTCAACTTGCCTCCTTCTAGATCTGCCCCAGTTCACCAAGAAAACTCTGGTTTCTTTAGGTTCCACCTTCACTTCGGTTCAGTCACAGTGTCGCAATCAAGCCAGGGTTTGGGAACTGGAAATACGTTCCACGGCTTGCACACTCCCTGGTTCCCTCTTCCCCTCATGTGCTTTGATGCTCCCTTGTGCTTCTTGATCTGCAGTAACCTACAATTCACCACACTGTCCCAAAGAGACTAACCATGGTTGGCCACTAATGGTGGCACGCCTCCCCAGCCAAATTGGAAACTCGCTTTATACAGTCTGGAAGCAAACTATGGTTAGCAGTAACCAGAGTTAACCCTGTTCAGATGTTGTTGACCAAAGCTGTGGTTTTCTGCAGGCCAGGAGGAGCAGGCAAGGCAAGCGTAGATTGATTGGTGCTTTCCGTGATCCTTATGTAATACCCAGATGTCTCTCCCCTCTTTTTTTTCCCCCTCTGTAGGTAACTTGAGAGGTTTCAGCATGGCGGCAGCCCCTGTGCTGCAGCAGTTCTTCCCCCAGGCAACAAGGCATTCTCTTTTGGGGCCCCCTCCAGTGGGGGTCTCTTTAAAACCCACACGCTTGGCTTTCCCAGGTCTCCCATTTCAGCGGCAGAACCGGACATTTCGCAAGGTGAGCAGCACAAATTTCACCTTGTTTGGGGAACACCCCTTCCTGCAGCCGGGCTGTATTTCTGCTAATACTGGATAACGGTATGGTGGTACCACTAGTTTCCTACAAAAATCGCAGGTAGCTGTGGTGATTTAGTAGGGAGAAAAAAAATCTAATGGTTTCTTCCAGTGGTTCTCAAACGCTTTAGCACCAGGACCCACTTTTTAGAATGACAGTCTGTCTGGGACCCACCAGAAGTGATGTCGTGGCCGGAAGTGCCGTCATTGTGACGCCAGAGCCTGCTGCTTTCCTGAGAAGGCAGCAGTCAGTTGGGTGATTTCTCAGCCGTTTTCCAGTAGCAAATCAGAAAGGGGGAAAAACGCCTATTGACAACCACGACGCAAGCAGAATAACCACAGTGCTCCCCCTTGCCAGCATCCCATCTTCCCCGTATTTTCAGTACGGCTGCTCTAGGTGCTTCAGGAGGACCCACCTAAAATTGGCTGGCAAACCATGGATACTGGGGACGTCTTTTTAAGGTTAGGGGAACATCAGTGGTTTTTGCTGCAACAAGGTTAAAACAAGAGGTTGGTTTAATGTTCCCCTTATCTTTTTAATAGGCTTCCCAGTATCCGCGGATAACTGAAACCGTGGATACCAAATTCGGTGGGTACCGGGGCACACCTGTACCTTCAAACGTGATACTAGAATAGGGCTTCATGTGCCATCCTTCCAGGTACCGGGTGCAAGGGAGTGGCCACAGGATGTAGGCATCTTGTTGGCTCATGCCTCCCTGGGGCACCTGGTGTGCCCCTGAGATACAGGAAGCTGGACTAGATGGGCCTTTGGCCTGATCCAACGGGGCTCTTCTTATGTTCTTAGATGATTCTGTTTTATTTCCCTCATATTTACCTCAGAATTTTACCTCAGAAATTTACCTCAGAATGCCAGGTGCGAGGGAGTGGCCACAGGATGCAGGCATCTTGTTGTCTCATGCCTCCCTGGGGCACCTGGTGGGCCGCTGTGAGATACAGGAAGCTGGACTAGATGGGCCTTTGGCCTGATCCAACGGGGCTCTTCTTATGTCATGTGCTATATCAGGTTGCCTTTCTGATTCCAATTCCAATCTGATTCCAATTCTGATAACAAAGGATCGAGGAGTCCACCTTTCTCTGTCTCACTGGAGCTTTGCTCTCTGCCTTGCAGGACTTCCTGAGAGTCCCCGAGAGGAAGCGGGAGGCGGATCCGGCCTTGTCTTCCTCGTCCTCTCAAGGCCAAGGAGCAGAGGACGGTGTGCCCCTCCTGGAGCCCTCGGCCGCTCATGCAGAGACGGAGCAGCCACACCTGCCCCCTTCAGGTAAGACCTTTGAATAGCGCCTTTCCAGCACTGTGGGAACTCAGTGCGGCCTCTGTGGGGCGGCCCCTCCCCCTGCAGGCAACTGACCAGGCCTGCCTAGTTTCAGCCAAGGTGGCTGCATCTTGTAGCACTGGACTAGGCGGATCAATAGGCCGTCCTGTCGACTGTTGATGCACCCCTCTGAACGACAAGAGCATGTGGGGGTGGGGGACTGACCGTTCCGCAGCCGTAAAGCTGTTTTGTGTGCCCCACAGACACTCCAGCAGAAGCCTCTCTCGGTGATGAGCCAGCCACCAAGCGACTGAGAAGGTAAGCGCAGTGCCAGGCAACTGCACCTAAAACTGTCTTGCTGCATCCTCAGGAAAGCAGCAGGCTCTGGCGTCACATTGACGGCGCTTCCAGCCATGACATCCCTTCCAGTGGGTCCTGGGCATTCTACAAAGTGGGTCCCCGGTGCTAAAATGTCTGAGAACCACTGCTCTGGAGCAGAGATCCTCAACCATTTTCATCTCACAGCACGCTGGCAAGGTGCTAAAAATGTCAAGGCACACCATCAGCTTTTTGACAATTGACGAGGCACACTGTGCTGCCCATGAGAGTGGGGTGCTCACCCCCCCCCCCGGTTGCTCTACTAATAAATGATCCTTCCACCAAAACCCATGGCACCGTTATAGACCATTTAAGAGCATAAGAAGAGCCCCACTGGGTCAGGCTAAAGACCCATCTAGTCCAGCTTCCTGTATATCAGAGTGGCCCACCAGGTGCCTCAGGAAGCACACGAGACAACAAGATGCCTGCATCCTGTGGCCACTCCCCTGCATCTGGTATTCTGAGGTAAACTTCTGAGGTAAATATGAGGCAAATAAAACAGAATTGCTATCCTAAGAACATCAGAATAGCCCCACTGGATCAGGCCAAAGGCCCATCTAGTCCAGCTTCCTGTATCTCGCCGTGGCCCACCAGATGCCTCAGGACACAAGACAACTAGATACTCGCATCTTGTTGCCACTCCCCTGCCTCTGGCACCAGTGTGCCGCCGCACTGTGGTTGAAAATGGCTGCTCTAGAGTGGTGCACAGATGATTGTACTCATTGTTGCTCAATTTCCTGTTGTGGAACTTTCATCCTAACATCCTCTCTTTTGCCCATCAGTGGAGATGAAGATTCTGTCCCTGACGGCGCTATGTGCCTCCAGCAAGTGGAAGACTCGAGCATACAGTCACACGAGGAAGGTAAAAGAGTCTTGCAGTGCCTGGGTTCATAAGTCACCATCTCAGCTGTAGGGTAGAAGACTCAACTGTCTGTAGGACAGTGTTGTTTAAACTGTGAGTCAGGATCCACTTGGTAGGTCGTGACCTGATATCAGGTGGGTTGCGGAAAACCGGGAGCAGCCATCTTGGAAGCGGCAGACCTGACTCATGCGATATTCCTGTTGTGAACGTTAACATTTTGAATTTTCAAGTGAGGGTTTTAAAATATTTTTGTGTAAACCATGAAACATCCCTGACAGAAAGCAAGTTTAGGTCAAAATATTATGGAAAATCACTGAACTGAAAACAAAATTAAAACAACAACAACGCTGCATTTGAAAATCCAAAGTGTTTACACTCACAAAAGGAATCTAGCAAGAGTCAGGTCTGCAGCTTCCAAGATGGCTGCTCCCAGCTTTCCGTGACCCACCTGACATCAGAGTGGCGACCCATCAAGTGGGTTCCGACCCGCAGTTTCAGCAACACTGGATTAGCTTATCCTTTAGTCGGGTTCCCCCTTTTCAGCTCTTGCTTTTGGAAAACTGATCAGTCTTTTGCACCTGGGGCTGGATGGGGACTTGTTTTTCTCCACAGAGACCGACCCTGGGCAGGCAGATGAGGCAGCAGATTCCTCCATTGAGAAGGCCTTATCTGAAGAGCTGAAAACGTCCGAGGTGAGCAAGCAGTTTCTTAACCCTTTCCCTCCCTCTCCCCCCAAGAGAAAGGGAGATGCACACTACATGGGCAGATGGTTCTGCTTTCCTGTGTCTTCAAAGACTTTGAGCAATATCCGAATACATCCTGGGGCAGTGGCCAGTGAAATGATGCTTTGAGGTGGGAGGAAGCAGTCATGACAAAGTAAAAGCAAGAACACTGTTATCTGCAGTTCTCATTTTCCACACACACACACACACACACACACACACAGAGAGAGAGAGAGAGAGAGAGAGAGAGAGAGAGAGAGAGAGAGAGA